>CM051458.1:83380276-83589887 GCA_028274465.1 Plantago ovata | reverse complement strand
CTTACAGAAAAGAAGTGGCTGACTATTTGTTCTTCATACCTGAGGATAGCAGGTTATTTTTTTATTTTTTATTTTCTGTTTCTGTGTTCTACATTATATCATGGTGATGTTTTAGCTGATATCATGGGATAACTTTGTTATCATGGGTGTTTTTTCTATTACAGTTCATGTAACTTTTGTGTTTCCCTATATCATTTTTTTTTTTAATGTAGAGGATCAAGGGAAAGTTTGTTGATATGGATTGATTAAGCTATTTTCAGTATGGAGATAGCATTAGGACGTTGTGTCCTAAGAAGAGGATTGCAAAGTGTTATTGATTGCTGGATCCGAAATTTGAATTTACGAGCTTATCCTCCGTCCTAAGCCAGGGATGCACGAATGTGGTTATCAATCCATATTTTTGTATGTGTCTGACTGCTTTTTTTTTTTTTTTTTTCTTTGCGGGTTTGATGTTTGTCAATCAATTATTAATCGTAGTTATTTATTCGTTAATCTGTTTTTTTTAGCATCCATGGAGGAAGTTGGCTCATGCGTTTGATGAAGATGAAAAAGAAAGACTTCAAAGGAGCTTAGTGATAACAGTGTTACGTTTAAGGACAAATATTTGTTCCAGATGTTGGAAATGATGTTTTACTCCTTCAGAAGTGTTTCTTGGGCCAGGAGATGTTGATGATTAGAAGTGTAAAACTGGTAAGTTGCTATGTTTTTTTTTATTAAGTTAGTTTTTTAATTTTTGAGATCCTTATATATTGTCTGATATGATGGGGTATATAGTTAATCATGGGGTATATTGTCTATATCATGGGGTATATTAGTGAAATATGGAGTATATTGTCTGATATGCTGTGGTACATTAGTGAAATCATGGGTATATTGTTGTGTATCATTGGGTATTTAGTGAAAACATGTGGTATATTAGTTTTTTTTTTGTGTTTCAGATCTTACTGTTGAGATCATGGGATATGTATCCATATCATGGGATATATTGTTGATATCATGGTATATTTGCTTTTTCTGTAGTTCTTTTTCCCGTTGATAGCTGGGGATCATTACACTTGCTATGTGGTGAATATGGAATTGAAGAGAGTGCAGTATATCTTGATAATAGGAATACTGATCCATTGGCCGTTGAAGTTTTTACCTTGTGTTGTTGGTAAGTTATTTTTGTATCATGGCCAATTGATTCTATCATAGCATATAGTTTATGTTACAGTTCATTTTTTCTTAAATTTTTTTGTTGCCTTTTTTCTCTTTTTGTAGAAGGAAGTTTTCACAGAGTGCCTTGTTGAAAATTCTTTGCGTCGTGATGGAGATATTAGGGATTTTACATTGGAGAAGATTCCTTTTCATTGGATTAAGACTGAAAAAGATACCGAGGACTGTGGTGTTTATCTTATGAAGCACATGGAGTTGTTTTTTATGGAAGGCTTTTTGATTTCCCGCGCTTTTACAAGGTATGTTCTTGTTTTCATATATTTTTTTCAATGGACTGTTCTTGTTTTCTGGATATATATGTTGTGTATATGTTATGTAGTTTTACTAACTGTATTTTTTAATTTAGGTTTCGTCGAGAGAGGTGCTTAGGGCTGAAATTCTTGCAACGCTGGCTTTGTCGAAATTAAACTCGGCGCTTCCATCACTGAAGGAGAAGTTGCTGCTTTTATTAATAACAAAGCAAGAATCAGTGACAATGTAAATCACAATCCAAGGTCTCTACATACTCTTCTGAGGATTCAGTATAAGAAAGTTACTGATAAACATGAGAAGGAGGAAATGGAGAAGAGAAAGGTACTTGAAGAGCAAAGGAAAGCTGAAGTTGAACGTGAAAAAAAAGAGATTACTGATGCTATTGCAGCTTCCTTGGTTGATGGTGATCCTAAAGTTGATACAATCCAACAAGATCCTAAAATAGTATGATAGGTTTCTTTTTCTAGTTAAAGACATGGTATATTTTGTTACTTAAATCATTGGATACTTTATACCTTTTACGGGATATTAGATCATGTAGTTTTTTCTGCTTTTGGATCATGGTATATTCGGTGATATGATCAAGTTATATTTTTGTCCTGTTTTTCATGTTTTTTGATTTCATGGGATTTTTAAGTTAAATGATGGGATATTAAAGTGAAATCATTGGACGTCATAGTATAATCATGGCATGTTAGTAAAATCATGGGACTTGAAAGTGAAATCATGGCATGTCATAGTAAAATCATGGGATGTCATAGAAAAAATCATGGGATGTTATAGTAAATTCATGGGACTTGAAAGTGAAATCATGGGATGTTTAAAATGAAATCATTGGAAGTTAATGTTAAATCTTTGTATACATAGATGAAGGAAAACATCCTTGTTAAGTAAGATAGGTGATTTCATATCATTGGTGTTATAGTAAAATCATGGGATGTTTTAGTAAAATCATGGGATGTGAAAGCGAAATCATGGGATGTATGAAGTGAAATCATGGGAGTGAAAGCGAAATCATGGGATGTATGAAGTGAAATCATGGGATGTGAAAGCGAAATCATGGGATGAAGTGAAATCATGGCATATGTAGTTGATATTGTGGTAAACATTTTAGTAATTTCTTTCCTGCCTGTTGTTTTGAGTTGTTGTTATGATAAAGGAAAATCATGGGATGTTTAAGTGAAATCTTGGGGTATTTTTGTCTAACTTCATGTGGTATAAGAATAAGGCATGTATGAGTATGACTTGCAACAAAACAATGTTAATATATATATATAAGATATATGTCTGAGAAAACATAACATAGGATTAATGTATATAATTTGTAAAATGAAATAAGATGAGTCGTTATAGGAAGAATTACATAGTTCTTGCTATAAATCATATCAAGTGTTTGTCCGGCGGTACTTCAAAGTGTGTCTTTTCTTCCATTGCTCTTTCTTGTTCTGTTGTCTTTCTAGAAATGTCTTTGGCCTTTGTTTTTTCCTCCCTTTTGTAGCACATTGTGTGGGGTTTAGAACAATTGGTTTGGCACTAGTGTTCGGGGCAGCAGTTTCTGTTGGTATGTCGGACTCTTCTTCTTGTGGCATGTAGTTGAATTGTGTTGAATCTATAAGATTGTTTATTCCCATCAAGGCTTGATTGTATGCATCTTCTACTATCTTTCTGGCTTCATTTTTTCCTTCTGATTTGATAATGAGTTGATTGAAGCTCCTGTTCATTGACTGTCTCCATGCAATGCATTCCTGTTTTCATATAATGTGATGTTATATTGAAATCATGGCATGTCAAAGAGATATCATGGGATGTTAAAGTGAAATCATGGGATATATAGATGATATGATAGAAAAGAAATGAAGATTTTATTATACCTGTGCATTCTTGTTTGTGTTGTTGGTATGTACAACACGGTCCCATACCCTCGCTTTAGATGTTCTTGTCCAGCGCTGTAGTATGTACTTCTCGGGTATGCGTTTTATGTTATTTTTGTCCATAACACGGAGGCAATGTTGGCATAGCCAGCCAACCTCTTCAAAGTGTCTACATTTACAGCTCACTTCGATCTCACCAGATGGATGCCTAATGAATAGAACACCATTAATGTCTTCTGGATCATCATCAGGGTAGACATCATACAAAATCTTGTCGCCAATTGTTACAGATTCAACAGCTGTAGTCTCTAGTCCTTTTCTAAATTGTCTATGTAAGTACTTGAAGATTTGAGTGTGTATATCTGCAGATAAAAACATGTGAGAGATATCATGGGATATATAGTTGATATCATGGGATATATAGTTGATATTATGGGATATATAGTTTGAGATATACCTCAGCAGCATGCTTGACAAGAGCATTGTTAGAGTTCAGTCTTGGCCTATTATGAGTGTTCTTGTGCTCTTTATGCTTCTCATTTGATCTCCAGCGGTTGATCACTACATCGAAGAGTCTGAAGAATTGTGTGAGAGATGTATTTTGTTGGCTCTGAATGAAATTGCATTGTTTGTACTCTCACTCCTTTGAGTAGATAGGATTCCAGCTGAAAAGAAGGGCTTGCTTAGGGCAGGTGACCACTTCTCTTTTAGAGAATACAGTTGATCGAACCAAGATTCATTTTCGAGCTCAAACTCACAAATCATTCCAGAGAAGTATTCTTCAAATTCTTCTTCATTTGACAACCCATAGATGCATATATTGAAAACTTCATTGAATTTGTCATTATGCCTAAGCTTCGAGCAGTTTTTAATGCATTTTGGTACAAGTGCCAAAGACACAGCCTGTGTCTGGTCTCATCTCCAAAAACCTACACAAGATTAAATAATGGACAGATTATTCATGTGCTTATATATTAAAATCATGGGGTATATTGGTTAAATCATGGGGTATTTTGATGAAATCATGAGATATAACAGTTGAAATTATGGAAGATTATTCATGTTCATAGAGTTCATATGATGTAGTATATTGTTCATGTAATGTAGTATACAGTTCATATAATATAGCATACATTTTCATTTTTTTTTTTTTTGTGTGTGTTAATATCTTAAAGTAGATATCATGGGAGATTTAAGCAATATCATGCGACGTATAAGTCATAACATAGTACCTGAACAATGGCTTTTGCAATTGCTGAATCTTGATCAGTGAAGATTGTAATTGGCTTCTTATTATCCATGGCTTTCATGAACTCTTCCATCAACCAGATAAATGATGTAGCTTGCTCATTGGCAATGAATGCACAAGCAAACATTACATTGTTCCAGTGGTTATTTACACCAACAAACGGTGCACAAATTAGTCCATATTTGTTGGTCCTGAATGTGGTGTCAAATATCATGACGTCACCATAAAGCTCATAGTCGTTCTTCATCATCGAGTCCCTCCAGAAAAGGCTGCACATTTTACCCTCGTCATCCAACTTGTGTGAGTAGTAGAACTGCGGATCCTCATCTTTTCTTTGCTTAAGCATGTCTAACACACACTGTGCATCTGCACCATCCATGATTTTTGTTCTCTTGCGACAAATGTAGTTGATATGGTCCCTCTGGATTATTCCAACATTCTCTTCCCCGCCCGCAGCTGCTGACAAATATTTGAACGCGTCGGTTGGCTTCACCATTGCTTTCTCGAACAAATCAATAATTTCTGCCCTCTCATCATCAATCGTTCTTTCTGACCTGTTGAAGTAACTCCATTCCGGTCTATTCAGTTCATGGTTGTGCCCAATTTTGTGTTCTTTGACTACATATTTCTCGGTTTTGAAAATATTTTGGATCCTGAAGATAAAAACATGTGTAAGATATCATGGCATATATTGTTGACATCATGGGATATATTGTTGATATCATGGGATATATAGTTGAGAACATGTGAGTTTTTTTTTACCTCATCATTGCTTTGCAATCACACCTTCCACTACAGTTTTGCCTTCTTTTCTTAATCTTCTTAGGCTCATCACCTTCTTCGTCTTGTGCAGCAACAGTGGGTGATGGAGTGATGGGTAATGGGCTTGGGTTTGCCTTACTTTTACCTTCACGGCTGCACAAAAAGTACTTCTCCCATATTTCACCATTATTACCAATACGTGAGGTTGCTTTCTTCACAGAAAATCCAACATTTGCAGCATGCCTTTTGTACAAGAAGTATAGTTGATCAAAAGTTCCACTGATTCCCTTTAAGCATCCCGTAATGTCAAAATCAGGGGGAAGATCATTTACGTCTGCATATGAAATATGTTTTCACAAGATAGGTGATTTCATGGTAAATATGTTTGATATCATGGCATATATTGTTGATTTTATGGGACGTGTGTGTGCATGTACTAGATATCATGATATATATGCTTAATATCATGGGATATATGATATAGTGTACTACTGTATGTGTATGCACTAGAGAATATGGCAAGGTTGAAATCATGGGGCATATAACTGATTTCATGGGATATATGCTTAATATCATGGAATATATCTGTTAGTTTACTGTATGTGTGCATGTACTATAAAATATGGGAGACATGGTTGAAATCATGGGACATATAATTGATTTCATGGGACATATGCTTAATATCATGGGATATACCTGTGAGTTTACTTCATGTGTGCATGTACTAGTGAATATGGGAGACATGGTTGACATCATGGGACATATAATTGATTTCATAGGATATATGCTTAATGTCATGGGATATATGATATAGTGTAATACTGTTTTGTGTTTGAGAATATGGCCATATAATTGATTTCATGGGATATATTCTTAATATCATGGGACCTAATTTTAATTTCATGGGATATAACCTTTGGTTTTACAGTATGTGTGCATGTACTAGATATCATGGGATATATACTTAATATCATGGGATATATGATTGAGTTTATGGGATATAACCTCTGTTATTTTGTGTTTCTGCTTCTTCAGTCACTGGAAGCTGTTGATTACTAGCAGCAGGGTTTTGAGAAGTTGACATCTAACAATCACAACAATAAACACATTTTACGTAGCAACAACACAAAACATATCTTGCAGATGCAGATTTACGTAGCAGCAACACAAAACAAAGCATGCAGATGATGATTTAAGTACCAACAACACGAAACAAAGGTTGCAGATGATGATTATGTAGGAACATCACGAAACAGAGCTTGTAAATGATGATTTACGTAGCAACATCACGAAACAGAGCCTGTATGTCATGATTTATGTAACAAAATCACAAATCGGAGATTCCAAATCATGATTCACGTAACAAAATCACAAATCGAAGCTTCCACATCATGATTCACGTAATAAAATCACAAATAGGAGCTTCGAGATCATGATTCACGTAACAAAATCACAAATCGGAGCTTCCAGATCATGATTTACGTTACAAAATCACAAATCGGAGCTTCTAGTTCATGAATCATGTAACAAAAACACAAATCCAAGCTCCTAGATCACGAATTGAAGCTTATGGACCATTAATTGCAGAGATGAATGAATTTTTTGTACGTACGTTTGATTTAGATGCAGAAACGACGGCGTAGCTGGAGGTGGCGACGGCGTAGCTGGAGGTGACGACGGCGACGGCAACGTAGGTGGTCGTGGCGGTGGTTTCGACGTCGAGATGGAGGCGGCACGACGTAGAGATGGAGGCGGTGGTTTCTTTCTCTCTCTACCGCCGGTTTCTCTCTCTTCAAACTTGCGTTCGTTTCTGTGTTTGAGCTGGAGAGCGAGTTTTTGTTATAACCCGCTTTTACGACCCGTTTCTGAGTCAGGTTGCTGGGTTGGGGCTTTTTTAAAAAGCTACTAATTAGTTGGGGTTGATTTATAATTAGTAGTAGTTGGTCTATACTAGAGACGGTCTACTAGGAGACGGACTCATTAATTTTTGCTATGTCATTATCACCTGCCTTTAATAATATATTATTTCTTTCCATTTATGTCTTAATGTCTTAGTAGTAGTTTGAAATCTTGAGATTACATAAAGAATCATTATTAGCATAATCCTATTTTTAACAAATAGCTATTTCAAGCAGAAAGAAGAAAATCAAAATCAAATTTCCATTTCTGGAAACTATATCCATATCCATAGACCATATGTAAACAGTGCACACAGTATTATTATTTATTATTATTATTATTTAATTTAATTTATTATTATATTACATTTTATATATAAATAAAAGAAATAAATAGCAGAGAATTTTACAGTGCAGGGTTCAAATCGAAACGCATCAATTTCCCTTTCTTTCCCCAACTGAAAGAAACAAAAGAAAAAAGGGGTAGGCCTAACCGGAACCCTATGCCTATCAGCCACGGCAGCTTTGCCAAGACCCAATCGTCGTCGATTCAGAACACAGATGTAGGAGGAGGAGGTGTCTCCGTCAAGCCTTCGTCATCATCTTCAATGATTCTCGATCGCTTCAGAGCTCTGGTCAAGGAAAGAGAGGAAGAAGCTAGGGTTTTTGGTGGCGACGCATTGAACGGCGATGAAATCATGCGGATTTACGAGATTCTGCTCTCCACTCTCACCTTCAATTCCAAGCCAATCATCACTGATCTCACTATTATCGCCGGTGAGCAGAGGTCCTTTGCTCAAGTCATTGCAGATGCTATCTGTGCTCGTATCATGGAGGTATAAATAATATAATAATAATAATTAGGGTTTTTTGTTACTCTGTCTTCTTGTAATTTGGTACTAGGAGGAGCCCTGTACTTGTTGCTTGTGTTGTATCACAAAAGATACATTAACAAGTTCAATTTTTTTCATCTTTGTTTCAATTTTTGTTTTTCTTTTTGTTTATTATTTTGCTTTTTTTCTTTTGAGTTAATACAAAAATACTATCTATGGAACTGAATAATTGCCACATTAACATTAAATCAAATCGTATAACCCCGAAAGGGCGAACAAACAATGTTAAAAT
Source organism: Plantago ovata (assembly GCA_028274465.1). Lineage (NCBI taxonomy): Eukaryota > Viridiplantae > Streptophyta > Magnoliopsida > Lamiales > Plantaginaceae > Plantago > Plantago ovata. Next base: position 83,581,515 of record CM051458.1, on the reverse strand, counting down.
CAGGTTAAAAATAAAAAGAAATTGGCTGCAAACTGCCAGGCAGGCTTACACAACTGTACTGATCAACACTGTTAACAATAATAATAAGAAAGTAAAAGAATAAACAAATAGAAGTTTTATTAACTTGAGATGAGAAACAGGCGGCAAACCGATTGCCAGTTTGGTTCCACTATAATCTCACACATTGATTACGAGGAGCTTTCATTTGCTTCTGACTTGTGAACTGACTTAAATTCTTACTAATAGCTACAAAAGATTGTGTTTATTATTTTTCCTTTTTTAACAAATCAAGGTCTTATCACCGGAACTTATTCGGTTTCAGATTATCTATTTTGTGCTGTGCTTACCCATCCAGATATATATATATATATTTTTTTTATGTAGTAGTTTGTTTATTCATTACACACAAAACTTATACAAAGCTTGTTGTCGAGGGTGTCCCACAATGCTAGTGGTTCCCTCTGATTCATTGTTAGTTGGTGTATTGTGAGACTAGGAGTTCAATCCTTAATTGTGTTCTCCATTCTGGTGGCTGATTGGCCATGTAATTAGTTTGCTAGACATCAAGAGGAGGATATTCTGCTTCCTTGCTAGCCCTCTAGAAAGAGGATCAAGTTCATAATATATTAAAGAACTTTCTCACCTGCCTGCAGTTGATTAGATTTTCACTTGGTCTTCACCATAGGCTCTTACAAACTGTGATCTTATTGGTTTTATTCTTAATGCAGTTGCAACAGAGGGATTGATAGTGGTACCCCTCTTTCCTTCCCCAGTTACCCAAACCCCAGAGCTGAGTTTTGGAGGCAAAGTGTCTTACATAATGATTTTCACTTTATTGTGCTTTGAATTGTTAGCTTGAATATATACCTTTGATTATTGAATAGTTGGGGTTTAAGGATTCTTTGAAGCTTTGGTCGAAATTCAAATATTGCTGGCTATAGTTTAGACTCGGTCTAGGCCGCTCAACCTAGTTTACACTATTTGGATGCCCCTCGAGTATGCAATTCTATATATATATATTTTTGTTATCTTATAAATATTTTTGTTTAATTGTCAACACCCCCCCTCCTCTTTATGGTCCTTGTGTAGCTTAAGATATTACTCCTAGTAGAACAAACGACTGTCCATTAGCACTTTACTTGGTACAGAAAACGTTACTTCCTGTTCTTAATCTGATGGTAATATTTACCAGGTGCCAGTGGACCAGAAGCTGCCTTCTTTGTACCTTTTAGACAGTATTGTGAAGAATATCGGAAAGGAGTATATTAGATACTTCTCTGCTTGCTTGCCTGAGGTTAGAGTTGCTCTTTGTATAAATGTTTATTTAAATCCTTTTCTCTGCATTATAGTTCGACCAAAAGTGTTACATTTCTGCAAATTTTTCACTTTTTGCTCTTTTGGCATGTAGGTTTTTTGTAATACCTATTCACAAGTCCATCCTAATATGCAACGTGCAATGCGCCATCTTTTTGGTACGTGGGCAACAGTGTTCCCAGCACCAGTACTTCACCGAATTGAAACACAATTAGAGTTTTCACCTTCCATTCGCGGCCAACCTGCTGTGAATTCTCCAGCTGCTTCTGAATCTCCTCGACCATTACATGGGATACACATAAATCCGAAGTATCTAGAAGCAAAGCATCAATTTGGTCGTTCAACTGTTGACACTGTAAGCTTCCACCTAAAACTCACTCTACTCTATTTAAAATCCTTTCATGTTCTGTAGAATTTTTTATTATTTTTTTTTTGGGGGGGGGGGGGGAGGGTGGTGTGTATGTTATCTAAGTTAAGCATGTAATATCAGTCTGTACTTCGTTTGTTTAATGATTAAATTATGTATTCCTATCTTCGATGTTTTAGGGAGTTGGGGAAGTTAAGATTCCGTAAGCTGTTTAATATGTGGAACCTGGTCAGTTGTGTTGTTTTTTTCTTTTTGCTTTTCTCATATTAAAATCTCTGATGAATGTATTGTATGTGTATTCCAAGGACCCAATTCACCTTGGCCATTATTGAGCTTTCCTAAAGGGCTATTAATACTCTTGAATCTTGATACTGCTAGTTCTAGAAGTCTAGAACTGCACTTTGAGTTCTCTCTTCTCATTGATAGATTCAAGGGTGTAAATGTATAATACTTTACCAAAAGATGTTTCAATACTAGTATTTTCATGTCATTGCCAGTCACACATGGAAAGCAAATGTCTTGTCCTGTTGGGTTTAGAACTTAAAATTCCATACTGTACCCTCCTCACTTTTTCCGAATTATTAGACTTCACTCAGATATCATATTGGTGATACTGGTTAAGCTCTTTGGAACGCATTGCCTTGTCCTTTTGGTGCTATTGTCATACTGTTGTATATTTATTCTTAGGGTTAAATTGTTATGGACATACTTCGTCTCATCTATTTGCCTATTTTATTTGTTGCCTATGAGGTTTCTTGCTTACTCTTCTTGTGTTTCATATCCTTCTACACCCGCTGACATGAGACATTGTTTATGTTACTACTATACTTGTTTTTGGATGTGGCAATATTTATAGCATGTGGTCTAAGGGAGAATGTATTTATGAATTCATATAAAGGAACTTAGCTACTGGATTCCTTTGGTTAGAAAAGTCGATGTTTCTCATAGTTTAAGTTTCTGAAATGGCAGGTTGCCTCTGAAGGCGCAAGTTCAACTGGTCGTGCAGGCCATACAACTTCTAGTCTTGATGCTATGAAAAAACCCCCGCTGTCATCTGCCGGGGCCCCGAAATTTGCTTCTCCTTATGGAAATGGACGTGGGGGGCCATTATCATCTTCACTTGAAGAGTACATTGTAGATAGTTCTCCAAGGAGATTGGCAGTTAGGGCCTCACCATCCCGGGCTGCCATCGATTATGATGGACTCAACCGAGGAATGGATAGAGAGGAGGATACAATTGAATGGCAATCTAGAAATTGGCAGGCAAATTCCAATCGGCCTCTTAAAACTTCCAATCCTTATAATCACAAGAGTAGTGTTGATCTTCGAGGACCTAGAGCATTGATTAGTGCATATGGAAAGGATCAAAGAGAGAAAACTTTGAAACGTAAACATCCCTCAGGCCAACTGGAGGTTGATGGTGTTGACCAAAAAATAGCTGTTAGGTCATGGCTAAACACTGAAGAAGAAGAATTCGATTGGAATGAAGATAGAAAACGTGGCAGTGAAATTTACTCGACTCAACCTCCTGGTAACATGTTGGACAGAAACAGGTTTACGACCAAGTATGAAGCTCCTTTGATGACTGATTATAGGGACAAAATCACTGGAGTCCTTCCTAATGTGTCGGGGCCACCTAATTTTGCCAGAGAACCCTTGATTTTACCGCCTCAGCAGTCCTTGAGCCATTTCAATGCCAAAGGAAATTCCTTCTCTGAAAATAGGAACTTCTCTGCTGGTGAGCAGAAGCCCCTTGTAACAGGCAACCTAACAAATGGAAAACTTGGTGATACTGCAAATGCTGTGTCCACATTTAATACATATGATCCTCCTGCTCCTGAGTTTCGACCAGCTGATGGAGCAGCTTCAATAAAACAGTGGTATCCTGCAAAATTGCCTAGCCCGCAACATTTCCCTTCGGTTCCTGCTACCCATGTGCAATCGCATATAAGGGGTCAATTTGGCACGAATAATGACATTGTCGACCAACATCTGAATGAGGCATTTCCTGGTGAACATCTGGATAGTTCTAGAAGCATGTCACAAGTGAATTTACCTCATATCCCGAGGACAGTTCCACTACATATACAAAATCCTGCACAAACTTCTTTGCTGCAGCCAAATATGTTTATGCCTCATGAGATTAGACCAAAATTTCCCTTGCCTTCTATGCCTCCAGCGCGACCAAATCAAATGATGCCACCTCAGTCTTATGGGTACATGCCAGGATATGGTCCTCATAGTAGTTCCACCCCACCTAACCTAGTTTCATCTATGCAACCAACCTGGCAAAATGCCAATGGCCCTAATATGCCATTCAATAACATGCCTGGGGGACCCTTCCTATTTCGCGGTCCTAGCCCTGGTCCAGTTCAGCCATTAAGTAATATTCCAAGCACTAGTCAAGTGGCGCCTAACCCTCAAGCTGGTGGTGCACTTTCAGGTTTATTTAGTTCTTTAGTGGCTCAAGGATTGATATCGGTAAATAAGCAGGTGTGTTATTAGATGTTAATTCTGTGTTTTATGAGATTGATTTGTTCTAAATGGTTCTTCACAAAATTAAACTATGTGTAGGATTCTGTTGGTGTGGAGTTTGACGCAGACAGTCTTAAAGTAAGGCATGAATCTGTAATAATGGCTTTATATGCTGATCTTCCGAGGCAATGTACTACATGTGGCCTTCGGTTCATATCCCAAGAGGAGCACAGCAAGCACATGGATTGGCATGTGAACAAGAATCGGAATTTAAAAAACCGTAATAAGACAAAGCCTTCTCCAAAGTGGTTTGTGAATGTCAATTTGTGGCTGCGTGGTGCCGAGGCAGTGGGTGCTGAATCAGCTCCAGGTTTTATGCCTGCTGAGAACGTTGTGGAAAAGAAGGAAGATGAGGAAATGGCTGTTCCTGCGGATGAAGACCAGAATGCGTGTGCATTATGTGGAGAGACCTTTGATGATTTCTATAGTGATGAGACTGAATTATGGATGTATAAGGGGGCGGTATATATGTATGCCCCAGCTGGATCAACGGTTGGGATTGATAAGTCGCAGTTAGGTCCAATAGTCCATATCAAGTGTAGGCCCGATTCTCATGGCCCCCCGTCTAATGAAGGATGAAATGGTATGTGGTCAAACCTTTCCTTATGAGCTGTTTCATACCTTCATAATATTGTCTTAATATGTGTTTTTATCCTGTATTTTCATAATATATGTTTTGTCATGGATGCCATTGAAGAAAGTTGCGTTCCACATTAGAATTCTATTCGATTCTGTTCTGGATTTTTATGTATAGCTATTGTGCTCCTTAACTCATTGTGCTGGTGGATAAATCTTAAATCTTCATTGGTCTGGAACATATTCCAAAAGTTGCTCTCATCTCATGATTATTTTAGTTGCATTCTGATTCCTATGCAATTTGTATGAGTCACGTGAAACTAGATAAATTTTATAGTTTCAACATGAATTGCTTGCTTGCCTTCCGCTTTTTTCCCTCCTTCCTTTCTTCTTGCCTTCAACTTTTCTCCACACTTAAACTGCAACTTTAAGTATATCCAATTGATTATTATTATTATGTCCTAGAGCGTTGGATCCATCGAATAGGTAGCATTTATTGTGTGAACTCCTAACTGCGTAGATTAAACATAAAACAGAACATGCCTTTATCATCTAGCATGGTTTTCATTTTTCTGACCTTTTTGTTCCACTATGCAGGAATCTACAAGGTTGCTGAGCTAGACTGCTAGTCTAATAGAACACCTCATATGTAACTTAGTTGCTGTTGCATTCTTTTTTTTTTTTTTTTTCCCCTTTAACTTTGTAGTGCCTCCAGAATCTTGTACATCCGGGTTGGCCTTGTATCATTCTGATTGTCATACATAAAGAAATGAAAAAGTTAAAGCAGATTTCATTGCAGTGTTACATTTCCCTCAAGGCCATGGCCCTTAGCTCACTTTACGATGCATTTGGATACAATATCCACTAAATTTGAGAGATGTCATCCCCATTTTCAGCAGCTGTTATTGAATGACCTCTGTCAGGATTCTCGGGTCTTGGAAGGGGGACTATAGTCGAGTTATTCTTATCTTGCTTTCTGTGCAGGGGTAAACGTCTTGGAAGAACAAGTGTTCAAGCAGCATGATCTTTTAATCAAGATTCAACGATAATGTAGCTTCTCTGTTTTTACTGATTTCTCGTTCAGTTAGTATAATAGATGTATAACTCTGGGATTTCCAGTATTTGTAGTTGAAGAATGATGCATACTTTTACTCCCTTTTACGGGCGAGAATGGTTATCTTATGAAAAATTTGTTCACTGGTTTCCAGCAGTTCATGTATGGAGAAGAATGCAGATTGTTTTCTTTCATGGCTTATTACTTTTTAATCCCTTTTCCAAACTAACACTATACACGCTTTGAGTAACCCACAAAACGTTTTTATTAATAATAGAAATTTACAAAGACTAATGAATATATAACCTGGATGATTTCTAGTAGGAAAAGGGACCGATAACTAAAGTAAATTTTGAAAAGGAGTATAACTCAAACATCATAAATAAAAATGGCAATTTGCATCTACCCCCTGTTAGTTTGGTTAATAACAGATCTTGCCCTCTTAGTTGAACAATTACATGTAGCCCAATGTTAGACAAAAACAATTATAGATAGACCCACGAACTTGACTTTTTTCGAATTAAGAGCTGGAAGTTACAAATTTAACCTTACCGGAATTTCAGATTTTGACCTGAGACAAACACCTTAAATTTTCATTATTTACACATTTACCTCTAAACTATTTTATTTTACAAAATTAACTTAAATTTATTTCAAATTAACCATAAAATTATATAAACTTTAAAATGAACAAATAATAATTATAAAATAACCCCAGATTAAGGTTTTCTTTCAAAACAACCCCAAAACGTATTTTAAAAAAAAAACATAAAAAAAAAAGCTCTCATCAGAGCTTTTACAGCTCCGATCGGAGCTGTTTAACAGCTCAGCTCCGATTGGAGCTGTATCCAGCTCCCGCCGGAGCTGTTAAAAAGCTCCGATCGGAGCTGTTTTACAGCTCCAATCGGAGCTGGATCCAGCTCCCGCCGGAGCTGTAACAGCGCCGGAGCTGTAACAGCTCCGGAAAAGAGCTATTTTGCAGCTCCCTCCGGAGCTGTTAAAGAGCTCCGATCGGAGCTGTTTTGCAGCTCCCGTCGGAGCTGTTAAAAAGCTCCAAAACAGCTCCGGACAGGAGCTGTTTTGCAGCTCCGTCGGAGCTGTTTAAACAGCTCCAATCGGAGTTGTAACAGCTCCGGACTGGAGCTGTTTTGCAGCTCCTGTCGGAGCTGTTAAAAAGCTCCAGTCCGGTGTATCCAGCTCCGATAGGTATCGGCCGGAAAAGAAAAGGGTCAGTCCGGTGTATCCAGCTCCGAAGAAGAAGATGGTGGAATAAAAAGAAAAGATAAAAAAATAAGAAAAGAGAAAAGATTTAAAAAAGAAGAAAAGGAAAAATAAATTTTAAATACCTAAGGCCTTGTTTGGCCGGAGAAAACCTAAAAGTGAATAATGGCGAAGTCAACTTTTTTCCGGTCTCTGGGGCTACATGTAATTGTTAAACTAGAGAGAGAGGATCCGTAATTAGGGTCTCCAACAAGGGGTGGATGTAATTTATCCTAAATAAAATATTTATATATACTGTCTATTAAAAAAAAGAGAGAAGGTCTATGATCATTATCACATCGATTGTAAACGTCAAATACCGACGTTTTCCGCTTAGTCATAAAACGGCCGCCATGGAAGAAGCTCCGGCACTATCGACCGGTGGCACTAAATTAGCTGAAGGTAATTAATGCTCAATATCAATCCGTCCACTTGTTCTCTCTAAATTACATGCCATGAATTTATTCCTACAATCTTGCATCCGTATATACTTGTGCATGGAAAATATGTAGACATTGATCTCTAGCTATTATGCATGTTTACGTCGTGTTGATTATTATTATTATTATTATTATTATTATTATCTAATAGTAGTGGTTATTGAGGTTAGAGGAGGAGAAGACACCAGGACAATAAACCAACAACCCCTCGTCCAATTAAAAATATGTCAGACTTACCCAAATTTAGTTGTAACAATCATTGCATTAATTTTCGGACATGTTGGCGTGGCCGGAGAAATTATGGAGGCGTTTAAGAGTAGTGCAGGCGGGAATGCTTTATACATTCTGAACTTGATTTTAAAAGCTCGGGAATGGCAATTTTTTGCGGAGGGTTCGTTTGTGTTGGTTTTGGTGTTCTCGGTTTTGTTCCCTGATAACAAGATTGGCCTATTGGGGCGGTTGATGCATGTTCTTGGCATGTGTTTCGTTCTTCACAAGATGAGTAGTACTACTGAATTTAAGGACATATCTAAGGTGTTGGCCATATGTGGGTTTGTGTCTGTCTTGTGTTGTGCTGCGTACGTAGAGTACAAGCAGTATCGTGAAGAATGGAAAAGGAACGAGGACAAGGAAAAGAAATCTTTAGATTAAGCTAGCTTCTCAAGTTAATATTTCTAGTGGGAATATATATAGTATACTAGAATTGGAGTTTGTGAGGCATATAGTGTCCATGTGTAGGCATTTTAATTTGGGAAAAAATACATAAATAAATCAATAAGCAACATTAATTACAAAAAAAGCCATCTTAATAAATCAATTACCAAATGCTCGCTCTCCTCCATCCTGTTCAATGCCGTTTGTTTAGCCATACAAGTACATACTTATATGTAGTATATGTAGTTGTAAATTAAGGCCTCTTTTGGTTTGACTTGGAATCTTTTTGGTAAATCTCGTGTATCATCAATAATTAACTAAAATTTGTCTACTTATTGCTATAATTATTACTTGATTAATTATAATAATATCTGTAAAGTTAATCTGAGCTAAGTTATATTAGACCAGTTGCTTAAAGCTAGAAGTAATCTTTTATTAATTTTGTCATTGATTTATTTATGTATTTTTCCTGCTAGTTTCAGTTGAATTATGCTAGTTTCAGCGGCTAGTTTCGGTGCTTGATACTTTCATTTCGCCTAGTTTCGGTGCTCGAACCTTTCATTTCGACTAGTTTCGGTGCATGATACTTTCATTTCACCTAGTTTCGGTCCATGATCGTTTGTTCTATGCTAGTTTCGGTGCTTGAAACTTTGATTTCGACTAGTTTCGGTCCATGATCATTTGTTCTATGCTAGTTTCGGTGGTTGATCATTTGATTTCGTCTAGTTTCATTCCATTTCTGGTTTCATTTTATTTCTTGCTAGTTTCATTCCATTTTCTGCTAGTTTTAGTGCTAGTTTCAGCAACAATTAAAGCTAGTTTCAGCAACAAAATGCTAGTTTCAATACAAGTGCTAGTTTTATTAGTTTCAGCAACAAAATACTAGTTTCAGCAACATAAATGTTAGTTTCATTAGTTTCGGCAACGCAAATGCTAGTTTCAGCATCACAAGTGCTAGTTTCATCAACACAAAATGCTAGTTTCATTAGTGTTAGCATCACGTGTGCTAGTTTCAGCAACACAAATGCTAGTTTCATATTAGTTTCAACACATAAAATCTAGTTTCATAAACTAGTTTCAGACAAAAAGCTAGTTTCATAAACTAGCTGAAACTATATGAAACTAACTGTTAATGCTAGTTTCAACATCATACAAAAATAATTTCATTAGTTTCAACAACAAAAATGATATTTTCAATAGTTTGAACATTATAAGTGTTGGTTTCCGCAACAAAAAAGCTAGTTTCATCAGCACAAATGCTAGTTTCATTAGTTTCAGCATCACAGGTGCTAGTTTCAACAGCAAAATGCTAGTTTCATTAGTTTTCAGCATAATAAATGCTAGTTTCAATAATTTGAGCATCATAATTGTTGGTTTCAGCAACAAAAAATCTAGTTTCATCAACACAAATGCTAGTTTCATTAGTTTCAGCATCACAACTGCTAGTTTCAACGACAAAATGCTAGTTTCATTAGTTTTCAACATTATAAGTGTTAGTTTCAATAGTTTGATGCTAGTTTCATTAACAAAAATGCTAGTTACATCATCACTCCATTGTAGTTTTATTAATGCAACTACAAAAATGTTAGTTTTATTAGTTTCAACAACACAAATACTAGTTTCATCAACAAAAATGCTAGTTTCATTAGTTTCACCATCATAATTGCTAGTTTCATCAACAAAAATGCTAGTTTCATTAATTTCACCATCATAATTGTTAGTTTCATCAACAAAAATGCTACTTTCATTAATTTCACTATCATAATTGCTAGTTTCATCAACAAAAATACTAGTTTCATTAGTTTCAACATCACAACTGTTAGTTTTCAACAACAAAAAGTTAATTTTATTAGTTTCAACATCATGAGTGCTAGTTTCAGCAAAAAAATGCCAGTTTCGGCAAAAAAAAAATGTTAGTTTCATTAATTTTGGCAAGTCAAAAAGCTATTTGCGTTATTGTCAGCATCACATCACAACTTCTAGTTTCAACGACAAAATGCTAGTTTCATTAGGTTTCAGCATCATAAGTGCTAGTTTCAGCAACAATTAAAGCTAGTTTCAACAACAAAATGCTAGTTTCAATACAAGTGCTAGTTTTATTAGTTTCGGCAAACACGAATGCTAGTTTCATTAGTTTCAGCATCACAAGTGACACACAAAATGTTAGTTCATTAGATTGATGCTAGTTTAATTAGTTTCGGCAACACAAATGCTAGTTTCAACGGCAAAATACTAGTTTCATTAGATTCTAGGGCACCAAAAAATAGAATGGCCTTTTTTGTAAGACTACTTGTATTTTAGGGCACCATAAAAAATAGAATGACCTTTTTTGTAAGACTACTTGTATTTTAGGGCACCATAAAAATAGAATGGCCTTTTTTGTAAGACTACTTGTATTTTAGGGCACCATAAAAATAGAATGGCCTTTTTTGTAAGATGTTTTTTAAAGTGGTTGTTTTAGCAATTAGGTGCTCTAGAGTGGTTCTTTTATGTAATTTTCTGTTTAATTTGTTTACTACTTTCATATTTGATTAATTAACATGTTTCCAAGACAAATCGATTCTTCTTTTGTGTTTTCTTTGGTGACAATGTACTTCCCTCCTCGGCTCCTCCTATTATCAAAGTTGCTATTTTATTTGTTAAATTTATTAAGTCTTTGTTTGACAGTGAAATCATCATCATCATCAATCCTAATAGTAGTACGTACGTGTGTTTAATTAGATTCTTCACGTACCTTGAGAGGACGTTGATGGCGAGGTATTTGGAACGTTGCTTTTCGATTCAAGATCAGCAGCGATTCTTCTCGATTTAAGCTCGGCAGCAGCGATTGAATCAACATTGACAGCATGGTTGATACAGACGACTCCGAAGACTACATCCATCAATTGGAAAACAACAGAAATGGCGAACAACACATACTGAAAGAGAATGCTAACATCACTTATAACAGCACCTCGCCTGTAGTTTTCAGCATAACCTTCAGGCTTAGGATGATGATGATTGGGATCCATTTGTCAATCAAGTGAGAGAGAGAATGATCGACTGAGAGATTTTAGTCTACTCTGTTTGTGTTAAGTAATGCAGTAATACTAGTAGCTAGCTAGTCCAGTAATTAGTATATTATTTATAACCAACAATTAAACGCAAACCTGCAAAACTTACTCAATAACCGCCTTAATTAATTCATCTCATACATTTCTTCAAAGATATCTCTAACTAATTTTGGCGCGCACAATTGTACTCAACTAATTTAGATCTGTTTTGCTAGCTAGCTTCAAAATATCCCTAACTAACTAACTAACTCACTAATTCAGTTAGGGAATCAATAATTTCACCACCCATATATAATTTAGAATAGTACTAGTAACTTCTTTCTCAATATATATATATATATGCACAAGTGTGGGTCGTTTGGTTTGAAACGGACGAATATCAATTACAATAACAATACTACCAAACATTCAACTAAGTGCAAAATATTTCTCCAATACCACCATATTACATGGTTCATTACTTCATTTCATAATTAAATTCAACCTAGTGGTTGTACATTTTTGCCCCTGTATGTGCATTGACCTTTATACCCTCAAAGGGAAAGAGTTGGTTGCATTAAGTTGATAACGTCTTCTAGGTACTCTCATAGTATACACCAGGTCCCATTGTATTATTATCTTTTTAATTGAATTGAATTTTGAGAATAAAATGTAATTGAATCAACATATATACAAAAGGTGGTTTTGCTTCTTATTCATCTATATTGGATTGGATACACCCTTCATACTTCATAAACGTTAATATTACATAATTTACCGCAGGTAATAATCATATTTTTATCTCTGTTCCAACATTGTTGATACTCTCCTGCTTCAAGCTTAGCCAAATACTACCAATTTATGTAGCTGAAAATATGGTGCATGTTTTGGTTTAAATTATCATACTAACCACATTGGACTCATTCTTCTCTAGTTAAATAAAATTTGAATATTGTGGTTCATGAATTATTTTCTACTCATTATTTGCACGGCATGCAAGAGCCCGTATAGTTATAGTACCTCTAAACATTGGGAGTATATATGTAGTTTACTCATTGAAGTAAAGAGCCTTATTCTACATACTTTTTGTGTACTATTAAATTACATGCATAAATTTTTCACAATTCTGTCATGTTGTATTTTGTTCAAATGAAAGAATACGATTTGTAACACAAAGCAAACAAAAAATTCAAGTATACTAAATCGTAATAGAAAAATGACCCAGCTCATTATATCCCATCTTTACTAACAGTTTGTCTCGCCCATCTTCATCTTTTAACTTCCTTTCTGCGTGTTTCGTGATTTTTGGCGGTCAATGCATATATGAATACTATGTATCTTAGCTTAGTGGATCAATTGTGAGAAATTATGCATGTTTCTACTCTATGGTTGGCTTGTGATTATTTTGTGTGTTCATAAACTTCATATGTTGAATGAGCCCGCTAATGATATAACTAGCATGATGAGATAGATATTCATTTTGTTTGTGAACAAGTTGCTCATGGGCAGGTTCGTGTGCTACATGTGCCTTCTCGCTATCATATAGCGGATATTTTCACCAAAGGACTACCGCAAGTGTTCTTTGATGATTTTTGTACCAGTCTCAATGTGTGTCAACCTCCCGTTTCGACTGCGGGGGTGTGATAGATTATATAATTAGATAATCTTAGCATAGAAGTTAGTTTATAGTTAGGACATCTATTTGCTTATGCGATAATGATTAGGACTCTTTGTATTGTATTGCCTATATATTGTTACGTAATAGAATGAAATCATTCACGGGAAATATTTCTTACATATATAACTAGCATGATGAATCTGATCATCTAAAATGTGCTGATTTTAGTATTTTCATCAGCTATTATCAAAAAGCGAATACTTTAAGGTGCTAAGATCCAGAATTTCAAAACTTGAATATCTACCAGTATAGAACAGAGCAGTCATTTTTTAAGACATCAATTAATACCAGTACTTTACTACTTAAGACTAGTGATTGTAGCAAATAGCCAAGTGCAAATGCAATGTCTGGGAGAGGAATTAGTAGTAGATATTCTATTACGAGGCCATGTCATGAAATATTTATAGATGATAAAGGAAAGGGGAGCTGATCAAAAGATCAATGTAAACTGAAATCTTCGTAAAGTTAAAACTGAAATTAGTCTCCTGATGGGATTAATTAATATTCTTCGTTTTTATCTGCAGATCAATATAAATTTTGTAGGATAACTTTCTCATCGTAATATAGTGAAGCTATTGGGCTACTTCCAGCTGGATGATGGAGAGCTCATACTTGTCTATGAATTCATGTAAAACGGAAGCTTAGAGAATCATCTTTTTAAGAGTAAGTGATTAGACTAATCATTTCTTCAAAATTTGGCCAATATGTCGTATTCCTGCCGGTTAAACATAGAGGATGAAAAATTTACTTCTCTTGTACAGGAGTTCAACCACTTTCATGGAAATTTAGGCTTCAGATATTAATTGGAGCAGCTCGTATCCTGGCATGTTTGCACTCTCTTGATACTCCAATTATATTTAGAGATGTCAAAGCCTCAAACACCCTACTTGATGGAGTATTTGATTATCACCTATATCTTCTCTAAGACTCTTAACTTTTTGCAATTTAATTATTGGTGAATTGTATATCATTACAATCGAAGGACATTCTGACTTCTTTCTTCATTTGTTTCTTCTGTGATCTCAGTCATACAATGTCAAGCTGTCCGACTTGGGTTTGGCAAGCTTGGGTGCATCTGTTGATCACATTCATGTATATATCAATCAGTGTTGTGTGAACATATGTATCAACTTCATGTGACTACTACAAATTGAACATTGTCTTGCTTAAAATGATGTCAGATGTTATAATATTCTTGCTGGCCGGGCTTCTTACATGTTTATTTCTCATTTACTCTATCATATCACATGTATGTTGTAAGTTCTTATGTGTTTATTTCTCCGTCCTGTATCGGTTCAATAATTCCTACACTATTACTTCTCAGCAGATCCGGGATTCAATATTTTTGCCAAGAGAACGCTATCATAAATTAGAAAGGGACACTCAAGGACTCACTTTGAAGCTTGCATTTACTAAGTCCCGAGTTCAGCAGCTCGAGCTGAAAGCCGGTGCGGATCACCTACCCCAAAAAATACCCCATATTTTACCCCTCTCCTTATTGGTCCACATGACAACATTAATCTAACTAAGAATACATTAATCTAACTAAGAGTTAATAAACAATAACAATTTTAAATTTCCATATTATCTTGCCATTATCTTTCCAAATCTTCAACTTTTAGTGCATTTATTAAGAATAGATTAATCTCATATATTGATTTTGAGTTTTCCGTAGAAAAAGTATCTCTTATTAATTCTCATGTTTTTTTCTTTTTTTTTTGAGCAAACATAGTCATCTGTCTTCATTTCATCATCAAACTAATATAAACTAATATTGATAAACTTCTTTGATCATATATACATTCATATACCCGGATGAGTGTAGGCATGCATATTTTCTTTTTATTTTTCTCATTTGTACTTTTTATTTGAGTTATTTTAAACTTTCAATTCTTAGTACATTAGTTTTATTTGATACTACAATTTATGCGTTTAATTCATCATTTTGCCCAAAGTTGTTATGCAAATAAACTGTGCATGCATCTATGTCTTTTTTCTTGGCATAGCACATTGGTCGGTTTCAATATAAGAACTGAAATTAATTTTGTTTTGCTAAAAAACAAATTGCCGCAACAAGGAGAAGAAATATGAGAATTGTTTTTCTGGGCAAAACTTAAAAAATTAATATTGAGAATATTGAGATACTATTTTTAGTAAATAGATAAAATTTGGAAAGATAATACATGGTTTGGTTAGTTACGTTAGATTAATGATGCCATGTGGACCAATAAGAAGAGTGGAGTAAAATATGAGGTATTTTATGGGGAAGGCGATCCGCCCTGGCTGAAAGCACATGAACATAATTCATTTCAGAATTGCCACATGTCTGGAGTTGATGAGAGCAGATGCTGCCAAAGCTTTAAAATCTTCGAGTCAGTTTGTAAATGATGTTATGTCATGGAGGAGTACATTTGGTACTATATCAACGGGTTCGAGTTCGAGACATGTCGAATGCTGGTAAACTTCTCAAGGATTATGACGTACTAGACTTTTGGATGTTTGAGATGATGATGATGGGGCAACTCTTCCAAGCAGATAAAAAATGGTTTTATGACTCATCTATCTGAAATGTTATCGAAACTACAGTGTTGTTGTTGTAAGTTTTGTGCTCATACTATTAGAATTGCTAGGAGGTGTTAGAATCTTGATCATGGTAGGGGACTTTCATCTCTTAAAAACTTGGTGGTTTTTATTAACAATCAGTTCATTTTTTAAAACAAATAATAATTCCGATCAATATGTTTAAAATATTATTTTGCGAAGTTGAAGTTTGTGGAGGTGTGGATGGAGGGCCAATCGAGTCTCACCGGAAAAAGATGGAGGTCGAAGTGATTGAAGCGGAGCTGGATTTTGCATGCAGTCCGGTTTGTTTCTTCACTGGACCGATGGCTGTTTTTTATAGTATTTCATGTTTCGAAGGTTGGGAAGCTCAAGTAATTTATGTCACTTGGGTTTTGGCCTTTTGTGTTTAGTTGAACCTTTTTTTTTTTTTAAATTATTTGGATTGTTATTACTAGCTAGAGAGAATAATTTTTATAGTATTTCATGTGTCACTTGGTAGTTTAGGACTTTTTGACTGGTGTTCGGTCCGTCGGTTTTCTCTGTGGTACGTACTTATCTGGCCATGACTTTAGTGAGGCGCTGCCATGTTGAATTGAGTTTTGGAAGCTTAGTGGATCAATTTTTTTAGCCTCTTTGTTTAGCTATTTTGTTTAGGTATTTTGGTTTACTTGTAACTTGTAAGCTATTTTCGCTACTTCTTGGGCGTGTTTTGCCATTTTCGCTACTTCCTACACGTGTTTTGCAATGTACAGTACTAGGTGTCCACCTCTCGCCGTTCTTCTCACTATTCCCGAAACCAACTTCATCAAGTTGGAATCGACTATCAAGGATCTCCTACCCGATTCGCCCCTTTCGGTTCAACACGCCACTTGTATCAGAGATAAAACAACCATCGTTCCGTTCATCGGAAATTGTTTTGTTTGATATGCGTTTTTGGGGTTAATGTGTCATCATACCACCGTTTTATATACACTCAACTTGTTTTTGGGGTTAATGTGTCATCATACTTTTTGTATATATGTTATGTTTGTGACTTGGCATGCTTCAGCTCAATTGGAGGCGAATTATACAGATATATGAGCTCTAGTACAGCGAATTTTGCGTTGGTAGAGGACTGAATTCGTAGAATTCATTAGAATTCGGATCAAAACCAAAATGAACAGAGACATGGGGGACTAAAAGTGCAAATTTCCCAATTTCTACCTCTTCAAGCGGTGTGTTTCGGATCAAGTTTTCTACACAAAATAAATCACACCACAAATTTTAGATCTTGACAAGACTATCACAAATATAAATATAGAAACTATTTAAAAAAAAACATCTTCCATTCTTTTCTTCCCTTTCTTAATTTTTCCAAATGTTTTTAATTAAACATAAATAATCATAAAAGTGTTTATTTAATTTAATTTTTATTTTAAAAATGAAGTGTTGAACTAATCGAGTCTTAATGGTGTGAGAAATCCTCAAGACGGTGAAAACAGATTGAAAGAATGTTGCGCAACATCGAGATATTTATATAAGAAGAAGTATGTGTAATGTGCATGTACTTCCTCCGTCTCAGAATAGTTGCACCACCCTTTAGAGTTGTGTCATTTTATTTCATTGTCATATTTGGATGAGGTTATAATAATTTTATATTTTACCAATTTCTTTGAATGTATACAAGTCTTCCAATAAAGTAAACCAAACCCCAGAGGAAATACAACTCAATATTTAATTCTTTTAATTTTTTTTTTGCGCCCAAAAGCAAAGGCCACTGATATAGTCAGAGCACATATGTTACTGCCAGAGCAGAATGCAGACACAGTACAACCTCTATAAATTAATCTTGCCTAAATTAATAATCTGGATAAGATAATATTTTTCTTCAGACCCGACTTGGGACTAATGTGCTAGATTAATAACCTGGCTAAAATTATAAGATAATATTATTTTGGAATTCATATAGGTCCCGTCCGATATATAAATTAATAATTCACTATTTTATTTTACACACACACGTAATCCAATTACAATTTCTTGAAAAATTATTATAAAGATAATTGTTGAAATTTATGTTTCACTTGATATAATCTCTAAGTTTTCTAAGTTCACTTACAAGTTCAGACGTAGAATTCTCGTATTACAATATAAAATATTTTGACGTCGTTGTCGCATATACAACTCGTTTTCAAGTAATATGCTACAGTACAATTACTACTTCTTCAACTTAAAATATTTTTTGTTCATCTGAATAGAACTGTATTAAATTGAACAAAACTGAATGAAGGTGAACTAAATTTATTTGTAGTATAAAATACAACTAAGCAAATATGAACAAAACTGACAAATTCACTAAAAAGTGTTAACATATCATCAAATAAGTTGATTTTCTTTGTTTATATAGGTCTGCGTGGTCCTGAAAAAAAGAAATTGGATCTCACATAGGTGAATGTTCCTTTGAGCTCTATTGGTGAGGCGTTCGCCGGGTTATCACTAGATCGAGCTAGGGCTAGAGCGTGTTCACCTTGGTGTTGTTGATATCATATATGAGAATTTTATCCGTATTGGATTTTCATATAGCTTCGATGGTAAATAATCTTCTCTTATTTTATTATATTTCTATTCTAGTTAGCGCTTAACTATTTTTTATTAAAAATATATATATGGCTTTATTGAAAAATTATTATAAAGATAATTGTTGAAGTTTATGTCTCATTTGGTATAATTTCTAACTTTTCTAAGTGCACTTACAAGTTTATCAACAGATATGGTGGTTATTGAGGTTATTGAGGAGGAGGAGAAGACACCAGAGATGGACAATAAACCAACAACCCCTCGTCCAATTAAAAATATGTCGACTTACCCAAATTTAGTTGTAACAATCATTGCATTAATTTTCGGACATGTTGGCGTGGCCGGAGAAATTATGGAGGCGTTTAAGAGTAGTGCAGGCGGGAATGCTTTATACATTCTGAACTTGATTTTAAAAGCTCTGGAATGGCAATATTTTGCGGAGGGTTCGTTTGTGTTGGTTTTGGTGTTTTCGGTTTTGTTCCCTGATAACAAGATTGGCCTATTGGGGCGGTTGATGCATGTTCTTGGCATGTGTTTCGTTCTTCACAAGATGAGTAGTACTACTGAATTTAAGGACATATCTAAGGTGTTGGCCATATGTGGGTTTGTGTCTGTCTTGTGTTGTGCTGCGTACGTAGAGTACAAACAGTATCGTGAAGAATGGAAAAGTAACGAGGACAAGGAAAAGAAATCTTCAGATTAAGCTAGCTTCTGAAGTTAATATTTCTAGTGGGAATATATATAGTATACTAGAATTGGAGTTTGTGAGGCATATAGTGTCCATGTGTAGGCATTTTAATTTGTTTACTACTTTCATATTTGATTAATTCACTAGCTAACATGTTTCCAAGACAAATCGATTCTTCTTTTGTGTTTTCTTTGGTGACAATGTACTTCCCTCCTCGGCTCCTCCTATTATCAAAGTTGTTATTTTATTTGTTAAATTTGTTAAGTCTTTGTTTGACCTAGTATTAACGGTAAATTAACCAAAAACTTATGAAGTCATATTTACACCTAGAACTTCCATCATTTTTGCAATATGATATCATGTTCCCCTGTATCTTTGATGAATATATAGATAGATCATGTTATGTAACAGATGCTGCAGTATGCCTAGTAGTAATATATATATATATATATATATATACATATATATATATATATATAGATATATATATATGTATATATGTATATATATATGTATATATATATATGTATATATATATATGTATATATATATATATATATATATATGTATATGTATATATATATATGTATATATATATATATATCTATATATATATATATATCTATATATATATATATATAGATCATGTGTTATGTAAGTGAACAACACATACCGAAAGAGAATGTTACAGCCATCAATTGGAAAACAACAGAAATGGCGAACAACACATACCGAAAGAGAATGCTAACAGCTTTTATAACTACACCTCGCCTGTAGTTTTCAGCATAACCTTCAGACTCAGTAGGATGATGATGATGATTGGGATCCATTTGTCAATCAAGTGACAGAGAGAGAGAATGATCGACTGAGAGATTATATTTCTATTCTAGTTAGCGCTTAACTATTTTTATTAAAAATATATATATGTAACTCAATTGCAATGGCTTTATTGAAAAATTATTATAAAGATAATTGTTGAAGTTTATGTCTCATTTGATATAATTTCTAACTTTTCTAAGTGCACTTACAAGTTTAGGCGTAGAATTCTCGTATTGTAATAGAAAATATTTGACGTCGTTGTCGCATACATACTAGTCGCTTTCAAGTAATACGCTACAATACAATACTACTTATTCAACTTAAAAATTGTTTACTTCATCTGAACATGACTGGACAAAACATAATTGAATTGAACAAAACTGAATGAAGTTGAACTGAATTTATTTTTAATATAAAGTACAATTGAACAGAATTGAACTGGGCGAACCTAAATAAAATTGAATTGAAATTAATGAGTTTTCATATGAAGAGAACAAAGCTTTTGTTATTTTTTTACTTGTTCCATGACGCCGTTAACGATTTGTTTATCCGTTAGCAGCTTTGTGGTTCATTTTCTCCTATGTTCAAAAGGTACTTGACATCTATTGTGCTTCTAAATTCAACTCTATAATGTATCCATATCTTTCTTTTTCGCCAAAAAAGTATATATGTATCCATATCCTCTTTTTTTTTTTTCCCTGTTACTCTACATACTTTCCTATCCTTCTTGTATCAATTAATCATTAGATTTGTATGTTAATTATGACATTCATTTACCTTTTTAGAGACTATATCTTAATTTAGGTATAATTGATAACTATTATATAAATTGATAATTTGATAAATTAATAATTTTTCAGGATCCCAATCGTATTAATTTATAGAGGTTATATTGTACTCTTTAAGTATGGCAAGTGTAGTAAGGGGTGGGCACGGTCGAATTTTGACAGGTTTCAAACAAAAATCAACTCAACCCACCATAGGTGGGTGGTCTTAATGACAACCCACAACCGCTAGGTGACAAAATTGACGGGCGAGTAGCAGTTTTTAATATATAATTAGTATGAATCAATTATTGTTAGTTACTGTGTGATTGTGTCTTGGAATTGCTTGTACGATCATTCAATTTTAGAGGACTCTTAACGGAAATACAGTAGGTCTAACTCTGATAATTATTATGCTTATAATTTAGGTAGGAAGTCTATATCGTAGTTTGGGTTTTACCACAAGAGGTTTTTCTGGTATGTCGTTACATCTTGGGCCTTTATGTTTGTAATTTACTGAGGTTCCATGCTTACTCATATGTTAATATTGTGCCCCCACTATAATTGACGTTCACGATTGTTGATTTTTATGATAATGATTGTAATTTTAAGACCCTTACCACTTAGAACAGTTCTGAAAGTTATATTATGGCAAATTATGATATATTAATATAATTAATTTCTCTTAATATGATGTTCAGTAAAAGCTAACTATTACAAGGACATCAAGAGCATTAAATCAAGCTGGTCCGGTATTATTGGCATATATTAATCTCCTTTAAAAGTGAAAGATTAGTGCTTATGAGGGATGAATTAAATTACTTACCAATTTTGAGTTTTTTACATTCCAAAGTCAATAACAAAGCTTTAAATTTGTTAAAATATACCTTTTTCACTTATCATTACATTTGATTTTTAATGTATACCAAACACTATAATACTACACACAATAATGTTTTTAAATCCTTCATTTAATCTAATCCACCACTAATCCTATATATCTCTAACTCCTTATGGTACTAGTACATTGCACACCGGAAACACACTTATAGTAATTGTGGCGATTGCCTTAATATGTTGTATGCGTAGTTATTTATTATGTAAAATTATACTATACTACATAACTATTAACTACAGTTCTAGCTAGTCCAGTAAAACTAGTCTACTACACTACTACTACTAGTCGGGTCTATATATATTAGCTCTGTCAGGACTCGGGTGGGTGACGGTTTATACATAAAATAAAGGGTAGTGAACCTTGGTCTTGTTCAGGGCTTTTCCAGAAAGATAACTCCCTCTTTGTGGACTCTCTTTCGTTGCCTCGCTTGCATCTTTCCTTGACTCCGCTTTATCTCTCTTTTTAGGTAAGAAGATTCTCTCTCTTTCCCATCACTAAGGTACTCTAAATCCTTCTTTCTTTTTCCTTGATTTGGTTGTGTGTGCCCGGACGAAACAGGAGATTTCCACCATCGGTAGCTTCCTACGGATAAGTTTCCCATACCCTAACAGAATAGACCTTGCATCGTGTCCGATAATATATAGCCTTTTGTCCCCTGACGTGTTTTCTCTGACTGTAATGATCAGGTCACCAGAGACTCTACTTTTAGGATCTGCTTGCTACGGCGTATTCTCCATTCCTTCGTCAATATGCAGACCGTTTGCTCCGAAACGGTTGATTACTTCGGCACCTCCTCTCTACTTTGCATTCATTCTCTGCCCTATGCCTGCCTTTTTATTAGGTGCTTCGCCTTTCGATATCGTACATGTCAGGCTTAGAAATATAGGTTTCCAAAAGAGCTAGGGAAGAGATAGCCTTCGACTTCCCATCTTAAGATGGGACAAACTGCCTATATCTCTCTGCTCTGTTCTTGAGAGTCTATACATCTATACCCTCTCATAGTTTTTTAAGTACAAATTTATCCCCATATAGTAACAATTACATCCACCCCTTGTTCGACAAAATCAATTACATATTGCCCCACAAACTTGACTCTATGCGAACTAAAGTCCGGAAAACACAAAGATCTT
This sequence comes from Plantago ovata, assembly GCA_028274465.1. Lineage (NCBI taxonomy): Eukaryota > Viridiplantae > Streptophyta > Magnoliopsida > Lamiales > Plantaginaceae > Plantago > Plantago ovata. The sequence continues at coordinate 83,559,188 of CM051458.1, read as the reverse complement.
CGATTACTCTTTATTACACATTTGACTCTAAATTTTTCTATATTACAAAATTAATTATAAATTATTTAAAATTAACTAAATTTCAAAAAATAATCTTAAATATTATTGCACAACAGTCCACACAAAATTAATATTACTTCATTTCCGGTCCAAAATGTTTTCATGTATAGTGAAAATAAAAAGTACTGGGAGTATATATCTATCTCTTTCTCTCTCTCTCTCTTGTCTTGGCTAACCCTTGACGAAGAAGGCGACGATATACCAGTTGCTTCTTCATCACCATATTGATTATCTGCTCAGTCGAATTAAGCAAACCCTAATCAATTGTCGAATTAGAAGCTTTCTCGATAAATTTATTTGGTGTGAGTTGAGAAGAAGAGTGTTAGTAGTATTTTTTTAGGTATCTTTTGGGGGAGGTGTAAGAACCAAGATGCGAGGACGATGTGGAAGGAGATTAGCAAGAGAGAATTCGGGAAGCTTCGCCCTAATTTGTTCGCTAGTAGGGTTTCCAGCTCGCGAGTTTCGTCCATCCACCTCTCGAATTACAAAGAAATTGTCTCCTCTCACCGTGGCTCCGTCAACTCCCTTCAGGTCCTATCTACTTCCATAATAATAATAATAATTTCTCAATTATTTTCTTATTTTGTCTATGATATTGTTTCCTTAGTTGATATTGATACTACAGCTGGTTTGTTATTGTTGTAGTCTATGATTGCATTGTTATTTTGTTCTTTGGCCTATGAATTTTATGGTTATGTTTGATGCTTTTAGTTAGGTGTTGGATACCGATTTCTCGACTTATTGTTATCTCGTTTGTTCGCTGAATTATTCTACTTAGCTGTTTCAAATGGGAATTAAGAGAGGACTTGTACTGGCTGAGGATATGGACTCTTGAATTTCTAACAGACAAATGTGAATAGGTGAGCTTGTAAACAGAAATCCATTCGTTAAGTCTGTAGAGCAACATATAACCTAACGATAAAAAACGTGACAAACGAAAGAAAGCTCTAAATGTGACACTTTGACAAGAGTAAACTGATGATACACTCAAATTCAGACACAGTAGCAACAGTTTGAAATTTGTTTGTGGAAAACTAATTTTGAGCTAATGTAGATTAGTCCCATTCCGTAGTAGCAGCAGCAGAGAAGTTACAAATAGATACTTTATCTTCTTTCTCCATGTGTACTTCCAACGCACTTTTCATCATAGATGACTAATTTAAACTCTTCATGTTGTACAAGTTTCTTATGGATTGTGATGATTACATGTGTTAATGACTTTTATTGCTTCTGCCTCATCAATACTCTGCCAATGTATGCTCTTGATTCAGCATGACAAAATGTTTTATTAAAGATATTGTGTGGCCTCTTTTGCGATCTCAAGATCAGGTTGATCTGACAGAGGGAAGATATCTACTTGCTGGTGCGGCAGATGCAACTATTGCTGTTTACGATGTTCAACGTGCAACGGATTATGATGGGGGTGGCTTGATATCAAAGCACAAGTCAATTTTTTTCATTAACAAGCAACACGAGAATGGCCATCAGTATCAAGTGTCCTCGGCCATCTGGTATCCAGTTGACACAGGGTTGTTTGTCACTGGATCTTACGACCACCACATAAATGTTTGGGATACTAATACTACACAGGTAAGGGGTCCTTTGCTATGAGATGTAATGGTAATGCTTATTGTATCCAGTGGTTATAATTCTGAACATGTCTGATACATCATACAGATGGTTGTGAATTTCAAGATGCCTGGAAAGGTGTATCGAACTGCTATGTCTCCACTTGCGAGATCTCACATGCTTATTGCTGCTGGGACAGAAGATGTCCAAGTTCGATTATGTGATATAGCGTCTGGTGCATTTTCCCACACATTGTCTGGTCATCGTGGTATGCTATTGGCAGATACATTATGCTGCTTGATGCATGATTATATTTTCACTCTAAATCTTCCTTTGTGTTCTTACACTATTAGTCAGAAAGTATGAAATCTCAATTTGCCCAGTAACAAATTAACATTAATATTAACCTATGATATGATATTGTAAGATTCTGAAGAATAAAATCTGACTAGTTTCTAATTTTTTCTATTAGGGAAAGAGTTGCTATCCTGAGAGAATCGATTCACTGATCTGTAAATATATGAATATTTTGTAGATTCTACATCGGTTAGGTGGTTTGAATATGGCCAGCACATCTTATTGATATGTTCCTTTATCAAAATATATTTACTGTTTCTGTGCTTTACATGTTTATGTAGAATACCTGGAGAAGTACTCAAACAAATAATCCCTTGCCATGAAAAAATGTGCATGAGCATGTGGGAACCATGAAACAAATTGCTTACATTTCATTAGCAGGAATAGTTATTAAGTTAAGAGCATCTTTTGTTCTATTGTTAGATGAGTTCCATGCATACTTGTGGTAGATGAATAGGGTCAAATCAGGGTAAACCTCGAAAGTGAGATCGTGTAGCTATAACAACATTTAGTAGTTTGAGGCGGTTTTGAGTCATAGCAGTGTTAGTTACTGTACGTAAAAGGCATTCTTGCAATTAATTACTCCCTCAGCTCAGATGAGTTTTGTACTTCGATTTTCACAGTTGTTTAGGAGGGTTTTTGGAATATTTTTTGAATATTGTGAAGTGGGTTGGGTATATTAGTTTATTAGACAATTGGTGGATCTAGAAATAAAGTAATATGTATGGAATTTGCGAATAAGTGAAATGTAGTGAATTGATTGGGATGGAGCGAGTATCTAATATCATTTCTTCACCTAAGAAAATTGATTGAGTTGAAAGATTACCAAGCATTTGCACTTTCTAAAGTAGTTTAAGACAATATTGACATTTGGCAATCATGATAAGTATTAAGCTAGAAGTCGACTCCAATATCTAATTCTTAATTCGTTATCACTTGGGTTTCCGGATATGATTCCATTGCGAAGGTTTGGATCGACCGGGTATTTGAAATCTTTTCACTGTATGCTACATGTTTGCTTTATCATATAATATTCAAGTTTCTCAAGTTCAATTCACTGTGTCAATGTGGTAATATAGGAAAATGCATTTATATGAATTCAAATATTGTTTTCTTGCTGTTATGACAGACGGTATAATGTCACTGGAGTGGTCTACTTCAAGTGAGTGGGTCCTGGTCACTGGAGGATGTGATGGTGCTATACGTTTTTGGGACATCAGACGTGCTGGATGTTTTCGGGTCTTAGATCAATCTCAGTCACAGTATGGAAGACGCCCGCCTCTCCTAGTCCGTCCGTCAACTAACAAGGTAATCTTAGAGTAATCCGCAATATAGCTAAGTATTGTCTGATCATAAGAATAAAAATCTGAGGGTGATGTTTTTTATGCTGCAATTCAAATGAATAAAAACCTCAGGGTGATATTCACTGCTAAAATTCACTAGACCTCTGCAGAAGATCCCCCCCCCCCCCCCACATATCTGATATTTCCAGATTCTTTTACCTTTAGTAGTGTTTTGTATATGAATTAATATTGAAGTTTCCATTCCATTTCAAGGATTACTTATTTTGTTAGCAGCCAATTTGACTATTACTAATGATCTCATTTGGTTCTTCTATAGAAATCATCATCCTCAGGCCAGAGTTCAGGCGCAAAAGCCCGCATTCCCCATAAGAAATCTGCTAATGGAAATGCTTTAAAGTCCCATGCTATTGGTAGGATTCCTAGTCATGTCAAAACTTCAAAGCAGAGATTACATCCTGGAATGTTATCAAGTCTTGATCGTGCCACAGCCCATTATGGCATGGTAACGGGATTGAAGGTTACAGATGATGGCATGTATCTTCTAAGTGCAGGTAAATTTTGACTCGCTCATGATGAAATGGACTGCTTGCCTGCCTTCTTTTAGCTTTTCTCGCCTTTATCTATTATCTATCTATTCTACACTCCTGCTTTGGTGCTCTGAATTAGCTTCTGCCACTTTTCCCCTACGAATTACACGAAGCTTATTTCTGTAGTATTCTTAACTAGCTTCAGGCTGGATTTGGTGTGTTTCTTGTTTCACTGGATGCAGATCGCAACATTTCGTTCATAAATTAATGGGTTATGAACTATTATCTGCATTTTCTGTCAGGTTCTGATTCAAGGGTTAGGTTATGGGATATGGAATCTGGGTGCAACACTCTTGTGAACTATGAAACTGCACGGCTGCAAAGCAGCAAAGGGATACAAATGGCCGTTTCACAAGATTCAACGCTTGCTTTTGTTCCATGCATGGCCACTGCAAAGGTGAGATACCACTATTGACATAACCTCCATTATTTCAACTCGGTTTTTGTGAATATAAGATCAGCTGTAAAACCAACTTTCTTGATATTTCAGGCCTTCGACATGTGGTCTGGCCAAACAAAGTGGACTTTACGTGGGCACTATGAAAATCTAAATTGCTGTTGGTTCAATTCTCTCGATCAGGTAACCACCAGAACCCACCCGCACCCCAACACTACTGAGTGTGTATTGTCCATTGCCATCTCTTATTGTTTCTCTCTTTCCGGTATCCTGTTCCAGGAGATATACACGGGCGGTAATGACAGGCAAATTCTTGTATGGTCGCCAACATCCAAATTCATTTCAGATGACATGGTAATCCCCGATCCTCTGAAAATGGTTACATATGAAAAGGGTGTTGGTTAAACTAATGTTTTGATTTGATTCAGGATGAAATGAGGAAAAGTCAGGCTGCTGCAGCTGATGAAGATAACTGGAGTGACTGATGATGTAAATGTTTACTTGATAATCTCCACTGCGTTTGTTTTCTTTTCCATGTAATGTGATAGTAATTGTGGTGTGCACATCTTGAATAGTTTAAAAATACAGTTAATGTCAACTCTCTGAATAAGCTTGCATCGTGTGGAGAGATAAAACATGTTCCACTTCCGGTTATGCATACTGTTACTATATTATAGGAGTATTTATTATACTATGTTAATACTTATTATATACTACTCTTAATGTTTGTATATTCACCATGAGATCAACATCATCTTTAATGAAATTCGTCTTGTGTGCAAGTACTTGGCAATATTGACTTCTCTCTTGAATATAAGCTACATTAAAAAACTAGTACTGTAATGTTAATTCGCATCTATAGAGTATGAAAAGGGACAAATGAGTTGGTCAGATTGCATATTGTAGTATCAAGTATCAACCTCAATTTGATGTTGTGTTTTTTTGAGAAACAATTTGATGTTGTGTTTAATCATGCAATTATGTCATAATCCTTTTGACTATTAGACTGAATAACTCTACGTGTAACTGAGAAAGTTACCTCTTGTTGTGTTTGCAACAATTTAAGTTATAGTAGTATACTACTAATTAAATTATTAAATTATGTAGATTTCGTGTATGTGTCACGGACTATAGGTCTAAAGCTGAATCACTTTATGTCTAAAATTGTAACTTCTTTCAATTTTAGGTATTTTATACGATCACCCACCAAATTATTTAATAATTTGAAACATAATTTTTTTAAACAACTAAAATTTTATTAAATAGAAATTCGTGATTAAAAGAAGTTGCCGTGGAGCTCCGTTTTACCCACACAAAGCGGGATGGAAAAAGGTATGCTAAGTTGCTAACTCACTTGCTAAGATGGGGCAAAGATGGGGGCATGGTCAGGTTCAAACTTAAACTTTGGATGGATCCTCCTAGTTCTCTACCATCTCTGCCGGAAGCTGACGAGAATATGAGAGCTAACTGTTCTAAATCCTTTATGTTTATTTTTACAGAGAATTCTTTAGCAGAAATTAATAAAAAATAATAATACTAATAATAATAATAAATAAAAGGAGAAAAATAAAAGCGTAACCCAAAGCTAACGCACCCTTAATGGTCAGCTGTCTTAAAATTCAACAATCTTGCCTGTATAGCACATGAAAAGTCCCCCGATCTTGGCTACTAGAAGCCTCCAGGAAAACCTACACTTGATTATTGAAGTGCCCAGCCACAAAACCGGCCCCAAAGTCGTTACCAGTATTGACATTAAAGCAATTGGTACACACGTATTTTAAATAAACTGTCCCACTTCTTGTAGTTGTCTTTGAAAATGAAATATATCCAACCTAACAAGCCATGCCCTTTGCACACTTCATTAATTAAAGCATGTTAGACATTCTTCCAATTTCATAATCTCCATTCATCAGTACATATCAAGAAGATTCCATTCATCTTTCAAACAGATACAGAAAAAGAAAAGATCATACTAGATACACACTCACAGTCTTACAGAACTTTGCTTTGAGCAGTAGGTATGAAAATGGATCCTCAAATATGGAGTCAGCTACCGGAGCATCTCATCGACCGGATCGTCGCCTTTCTACCGTTGAAGACGTTCCTTCGTCTCCGTTCGACCTGCAAACGGTTCAACTCCCTTGTATATGCCCCGTGCTTCATAGCCAAACACGCCATGACTCCATCACCTTTCTGTTCATTCATCTTCCTGTCACACCCTCAGTTCCAAGAAAAATGTCCACTTTTCAACACAGACATCCACTCCTGGTGCAACACACATCTCTCAATGCCCCCAATACTTTCATGTCCATCTTCCACTCTCATTTCATCATCCAACGGCCTCCTCTGTTTCTCCATCCCGAGATCATCCGTCTTCGTCATATACAATATCGTCACGAGGTCCTTTCGCCTCGTGAAGTTCCCTTCAAGCCCTTTCGAGTTTGAGTTGCTCACTTTTATCTCATTTCCCGATGGTTACAAGCTCTTCGTGACGTCCACCGCTGGATCTTCCAGCAACACACTAATCTATGATTCTTCGATCGAAACATGGCGACAGTTTGAGGGGTTTAACAGGACTTTGAATGAGAGATATTATCAAAAGGGAGCATTTTACAATGGAAGCTTATATTTTACCACTCCCGAGCCGTTTACACTCGCGTGCTTTGGCTTGGACAGTGGAAAGTGGGAGAGACCGATGATCGGTTTACCGAACGGATTGACTTTCGCCCGGTTGGTGAGCGATGAGGAACGGAAGCTGTACTTGATAGGAGGGATTGGATTTAGTGGAATTTGTAGGAGTATGAAAGTGTGGGAAATGAGTGAAGATGGTGAGAATTGGGTGGAGGTGGAGTGTATGCCTGATATGGTGTACAGAAAGTTTGTGTCTGTTTGTTATCATAACTATGAACATATTTACTGTTTTTTGCACCAAGGGTTGATATGTCTGTGCTGCTTTACTTGGCCTGAGATACTGTACTACAAGGTTTCTAAGAGGACATGGCACTGGCTACCAAAGTGCCCTTCTTTGCCTGAAAAGTGGAGCTGTGGGTTTAGGTGGTTTTCCTTTATGCCTCGCCTCTACGGTACTACTGTGTAGATTGCTCTTACAATTCTCTGTTTTGTTCAGATGTATTATGTTCTTCTAGTTAGTAATTGATGTATTTTTTTATTTTTTTTTTAAATTCAACAAGTATCTTTGTTGTATCTCTTTTGTCTTTTCTTCAATAAAGGTTAAATAAAGAAATTACAAACCCTGTGTTCAGAAGATGTAGCAGTCAGGATTTGATAATTTGAGGTTCAAGGTTAATATTCTACCCTACATATGATCTTACTCATCTCACTAGGTTATGCAGAATGTATTTATTCACTGGTATTCAGCTTTAGTTCTTGAATAATGTTATGAGATTGAGTTTTGTTATGACTAAAAGATTTTAAAAGGATAATATAAGACAGTCAGATACATCTCCCATGTTTCATTTGGATAAAACTTCACACTCCTCAGTTAAGGTCTAACTAGACAAATGTCCTTGAGAAATTAATTATGACTAGTCACATTACTACCGGTCCGTGCTTTCAGATGATGCAAAATCTCAATCTTCTCTCAAAGAAAGTTCAGAAAGAAACTACAGTCTACAGTAAAATAAATCCTTGACCTGAAAAACCTATGTTTTTATTGCATTAGTTCAAAGTTTGTAGTTTCCCCGTTGGCTGCTCTTGCTCTCATCAGTTATTCAAACTTAACTTGTATTCTGCTCAGGGATCTTTAGGCTGAGATTTCCATTTTCCACCAGTTGACAAAAAGATAAATATGAAGTAGAAGATTTATAAGGATAAAACAGGACACATCACAACATCAGATACATCGCATGGTCTTTTGGATGAACTCCATAGCACTCCTTAAGTTGGGTCTAACTAAAGTTACTAAACAACTGTTCTTTGAACTTGGTTTTTACCAAGAACATTACTATAGTAGTGATACCAAACATTTCTTTCGGGTAAGCTATTTCCCAGGATATATCAATGCTTCAGTAAAAGACAGTCAAATGTCACAAAAAGTAAATCCTGCAGTATTCGGTAAGAAATGATACATGAATTTTGTTTCAAAATAGTATTGTCAAACCACTGCATATATTTCGGGAATAGACATTTCAGCACATCCCAACTAGAGTAAGATTTTCAAGTCTAGTCTAGAATGATAACAACTGTAAGAAGAAATGCTACCCTAGCATGCTTTCTATATCCACATGAAAGAATTAATTGTTCAATTTCATCGAAACAATCCTTACTTGCGATCACCATACTTGTTTCCAGTATATCTACTCCATAAAGCTATTTAGGGCTTAAGAGAGAGTGCCACGCCAAACCTGGGTGTCTTTTCCATAGCCAAGGTGTCAAAACTCCCTGAAACAGTCAGGATGGACTTGGCTTTCAACTCATGCTGAACAAGAGTGCCAAGATGGCCATGGTTGTTAAGCTTTGCCTTCACCATTGTGTGCGGATCAATTGCGTATGAGCATCCAACTGTTAATGTGTTCTCGTTTGTGGAGAACTTTCTTGAAATCTCACCCACAGCAACTCCATTTTTAAGCTTATCGATACATTGCAAATATGATGCCTTCACTGCATCTCCTTTGTCAAACCTAGAGAAAGAAGAAAAATAAGGTCATTCACTGACATGTCATCAAAATGTTAGTTATCATGAAGGAGTGAATTATAAAAGGATCCAACTCAGATTAAATATCAAGTATCTAACACAGACATGTCATAAAGATGTTATTACTATGGAGGAAGTTGAATTTCAAAAAGATCCCAACTCAAGAACTCAACATGATTCACAGTTGAAAAAAGTTAAAGGCAAAAAAACAGAACCATTATTCGTACAGAAAACCACGAAGAGCGATGAAAAGGAAAGGGAAAGTGCTGTGCTGATGATGAGCTTGTAGTAGTCAATAGAAAAGACCTCTTTCAATGGCCCTATATTGGCACAAAACTAAGAGCAAATATACAACGCATTCATGCTTTGTTATTTTTTAGCTTAAATCAACTCCAGTTCCACACAACAACTGAGGCAGAATGCGTTCAAAGTCAAGAATATTGATATTGCAGATGTAATATTAGACTTTTTTTCATCTCCATGAGGTAAATTTGTACTTTTTCTCCAAACTGTAGGTCCAGTTCATATCCAACCAGCATAGTGTTTTGAAATTGAAATAGATCATTTTTCCACAAACCATGTAATTCAATCAGAGGCTACCAGCTTAGGATCCAAATTGAGTCATAATCTAAAATAAGTTGACAAGGTTTGATTAAGAAGCTTACAAGATTACGGATGCACAAACATTGGGAGTCCTCAAGGTGACACCGGCGTTATACTTCATAAAACTACCAGATGAGATCAGATAACTCGCTTCACTACCAAAGGCAAAACTAGGGGTACCAATAGTAGCTGAAATATCAAGAGCAGGAGACTTGTTGAGACCAACAGCTGTAGTTAAACTTGCATGTTCATGAAAATAATGAACTTCCATCTGCAAGAAAGTTAACAGTCAGAGCCATATTAGCAAAAGAGCTTGTTGGAAATGGCAAAAGCAGAATAGCCGTCATTGAGAAAGGAATAACAAGTTTTAAAGGGGAAAGAAGAACATAGGCAGTATACCTTGGCGGAACTGTAATCTGGAAATTTGCAAGCAATACTAGCTTTAGAGGATGGGATGATATCTGCCACAGAAAGAGTTGTAGATATCTGCCAATGTGCAAACTTCAAGGTTAAATATTAGAGTATGGGAATTAGAAGCAAGAAGTGGTGGTTTATAGCAAGCAGCATACATTTGATTCTGTGTCAAATCTCAAATCAACTGTAGCATTTTTAAATTTGTACTTTGCAGTTAAGTCTCCAAAGGAAAGCCCTCCCTTTTTCAGTAGAGTTGAACCAAGGACCTGGCCATGGACATAAAATTGCCAAGGATATAAGATAATAAACATCAGAACCTTCATACTATCACGAGACTCAGGAAAAGATCTTAATGATCCACGAATACAAAACAACTCATTGCTGCGCATAATACAATCGAGGTTCAGATAATCACAATTATAGTAACAAGATGGTTCATTACTACATGGTACTTATTTCTGCACTATAATCATAAAACGATATCCATGACTGGCTGACACTGAATTTGACAACTCCATGACACATCTCCCTTCAGAGTTCAGCCTACAACTATATGAAAACAATGAACTCATAGAAGTTTTCTAAGCAGAATAGCAACATATATACACGATTCTTTGCATTCAAATGCTTGGTTTCCATTAGTATTTAGTAGAGTAATATAGTCTAGTCTTTCTCCAACAAGATACTAGTAAATGATATGCATGTTGAGCTGACCCTCTCATACTTTCGCATAAAGTATGAGGTAAATAGACATGTAAAAAACAAAAATCTCCATATCAAACTGTACATATAATTCTAGGTTTAACATGTAAGTTGCCTTCAGACTAGATCATCAACCCGAACGCCTTAATTCTAGCTAGATGCAGGTCACAGTTAAGTCCTAACAAACACTTTGTCCACCGAATTCACCACTCATCGAATTAGATCATCTTACTGGAGTAGTTAGTTAATACACAAATTCTGTACTATAACTAACAAATTGGTAAATTCTAAATTGGTAACTAATGACAATTCGAAATTTCACCAGCTAAACAGCAAACTGAACTGAGAATCGATAACAAAACCGAATAGAAAACAGAAACAATCAATAGCCAAATTCCGAACCAATTTAGTACTAACAGAATAAACAAATTCGAATCGAGAAAAAAAAAATAAAGCGCACAAAATGAGAGAGAGCTTTGTGAATAAACATACGAGTCCAGTATCAGTCTGACTAGAAACTAGCAACCGCTGATCATCAGTGTAGTCCTTGATCAAAACCTCTGCAAGTACAAAACAAACCTAACAAAATCAGTAAAACTCGAAAATAAGTAATACGCAGAGAATGAGTTGAATCAGATGTGAGCTGCTAACCTTTGGCGAGCTTATCGAAATCGGAGAAGAGGCCCGGTCCTTTGCTACTGCAACTCATTTTCTTCTTTCTGCAAATCAAAGTGAAGAAGAAGAAGCCGATGATGGTTTATTGGAGTGGAGGAGAAGAGATTCTGATTCTGAAGCCAACAATGGGGAAGATTCGATTCGATTCGATTCGATTCTGATCTAATTTACATTTATAACTAATTGGTAAATTCTAAATTCGATTCGGTTCCACGTCTTGTGGTGGTGGTCAACTGCCGTTGACGCTTAATTGACATTTATAAGCAATTTGCCCCCACGTTTCGAATTTCGATCAAGTAATTTTCAATTTCATCTTGTCCGCCAAGAAATTAAGGGTAATTATGTAAGTAACTTCGTCTCTAGATATATAGATACAAACGAATTAAGCACTAATTTTCGTACTAAAGTGTAAGACCAATAGTGAGAACGGAGAAGAACAAGAATCTATGCATCCGCGAGCCGACGGATTGCTCATCTATAATTCTGATGATACAAAAATGAATAATGATAGTTCAGAGGAGAGCGAGTGCCATTTTCCTTAATAAGGGGAATTCCAGCATAAAGGTGCTTAGTATACAAAAACGGTTGGAATTTTAACTAAAATTCAATGTTGGTTTTTCCATAACTTTATACTCCGTACATCAACCAAAGGGGCTCCACATGTCAAAACGAAGATTTCTCGAACATGCAAGAATCTACAATGTGCAAACAGATGCGATGTTTGAACGAAAAGTTGTGACTTTTCTCGCATTGTTCGCTACACCACTTGGCCTTATGTAATCCCTTCCAGTATGGCAGAATCATTCATTCAATTTTCTCTCTCCTTCTTCTCTATATCTCCATAAAAAAATTATCTTCTCAAATTGTAGTAACCCAATCAGATTTCGTATTTCAATTGCTTGTATACGTCATATAACTACAGTTTTATCCTGAGAGACTGTTCGTCAGATTTTGTGAGCACCAAAGCTAGAAGAATAAAGTCTTAAAGAAAAGAGTGACATCACTCAACTCTGCAGACTTTTATTTTCCAGTTTTCTTGTTCGATACTTTCGTGTTTGCTATATATCATCCTACAACTTAAGACTTTATCTGTTGTATCGAAATGTTTGCTACTGGGACTAATCCTCATGTCGTTCGTTCAAACTCTCACATGCATGGCGAGAAACCTGAAAAGCTCTTGGGAGGAACTAATTTCAAACAATGGAAGCAGAAGATGTTGCTCAACCTGACTACTCTCGACATGGCATGGTGTCTTATTGATGATCCGCTATCTTCCCGGCCTCATCCTTTGCATGATGCTGCTTCAACCGATGGCTCTAACCCAACAAAGTGCTCCTGCTGCTCCGGAAAAAGAAAAAAAAAATATCTTCAGACTATTTAAAAAAACATAATTAAGTGTGTGGTTCGTGCCTAACTGAAACGTAATTGTATCAACAACAGTAACCTGAAAAGAGAGGACACACGATATACGATCTTAACAGAAAAATCCACGGATGGATCTTGAATGTTAAATCACCTCACGCGTGCATTATCCATATTTAGTAGTGATGCTCAACCCACTAATTATTGATTAAAGACACTGACCGACTAGCTAACTCGTCCTCTATGTCTATGATTAGCAGCCCTTTTTATTCAATTTAAATTGGAACATGAAGTACTAACTAATAATATTAATTTGACAAATTTTTCTTTAATAACACTCAACACCTTTAATGATTACGATATAAATGTCAAACCTCACAAGCTCATGTAATAAACTGTTATTCACGTGAATCAAGTAATTAAAATTGTACAAGTGAAACAACTCAGAACGAAAATTGAGTCTCATTATGTTAAGGGTGCTGGAGTAGCACAGGAAGGGTGGTCAAGTGGTAAGAGTGGTGGAGTAGCACAAGAAGAGTTGTCGAGTGGTAAGGATGTTGGAGTACCACAAGAAGGTCAGGGGTTCGAACTCTAACGGAGACATTATAAGATTGGTATAAACATATTTGAAGTTATAAGTTTGGTTTACATGTAGTGTAAAAGTAGTAGGAATAGTATGGTCAGATTTGGCTGTTTCAAAACACAAATTATGTTAAATTCACCACGAGAGTTTACCCAATTGTAAAAATCTAGGGTGTGACAACAACAACCAAAACCGAAACAATATGAGTAACGGTAAGAACCTTACTACTTCTGAAAATTTAGAGAGGCGGGATATGCAATTGTATTCACAACAGGTTCCCTATAAAAATTTCTCAAAAATCGTTTTAAACTCGTTCCCTATAATATTTTAAGTACGTATTTAACAATTCACTAAAATTAAATTCCTTTTTAGTGATTTAATATAAATATAAATAATAAGTTTAGTAACCACATATTCTAAATATAGTATATAAATTAATTATAACACACTAAAAAAGTTTTAGTCATGTGAAGAGTTTTTCCTATTTCTTCAGGTGGTCCATTCAAGTTTTAGGGAAACTGATTCCTTATGATTTTAACACATATTTTGATTTTTTGCCAATATTTAAGCAAAAAATACAATTTAGGGAAACTGTTGTGAATGCTCTAAATTTTTATGTTTTGTTTTTTAGTTATATTTTGTTGGATTTTCAGTGAAATGTTTCCTTCTTGCACATGTAGACAATTGAGCATATTTTATAAAGTAAATTAGCGTTTTGTTTTTTAAATAAGAACAGCTGGGCATGTTTTGCAATTTCATCCCAGATTAATAATTAAAGAAACATGACGTACTTGTCCAATTTCTGAAAAGTGAAAATTATAAACAATGTTTTCATGCGAAATTCTTAGTGGATATTTTAACTTAGAGTTGCATTTATTATCTGAACCAACATCTACGATGTGCATAATCAACACAAATTTATTATCACAATATAGCTTACAAGTTAGATAATTAGATTGCACAATTTCATTAAAATAATTATGTTACAATCAACTGAAATTTCATTAATGAATCAACTGAAAACCTGACCACTTGTTGCTCACTCTGTTTTCGTTGATTTTTTAGTGTAGGATTGACTTCAAATTATGTTAAATACGAAAATTAATTTTACATATTATTTATGAAAGTATAACAATTATTCCATCATAATATAACTTCTAATTCTAAAATTACATTTCCGTTATAATTTAAAATTGGTTAACCTAAGCAGTGTTATCAATTATCATCAACCTCCCTATCATAAGATATTAAGGTTTATCTATTTAGTTTTTGGTAAAAAGAGTTCCAAGTTAAACCATTTACATATATAATGCACTTATCAATTCCAAATATATATGCTCACATAACATGTCACCTCAGCACCACTGGCTGAAAAAATGGTGTTGTTCCAATACCAATAAAATGTCGAGCATATTTATCCAAGTGGTTGTGAGAATCTTATACATGGATCAAGTTATATGGTGAGGCTTACTTGTACCATTTTGAAGGTGTATTTCCTTTGTTTCATGTGTTACTAGTACTAGTGTTTTTTCAACTTTTACAACAATGATGAGAACAAAAGTAAAAGTGGATGCCACACTACTATACCATCTAATCCACTTGAAGACTTTGGAAGTTCCAAGAGTCGCTTATTATTGATGTAGCTAGCTAGCCAGCCATATCCATGAACCATGAATCCATGATTAATGTCAATTCATAAAGTGATCTAAGTGAAGCTTCAAGGTGCCGCAGAATGTCACATTCGACAAACCCCAATAGCTCCAATAGTGGGATGAGATATATTTGGCGCATGCTCGAGGACAAAAATGAAAAAATCGAAATAATAAATAAACCTATGGCATGGCCTTCTCTGTTTAAGAATTTCAAAAGGAGCGTATAATGAGGTGTTGAATATAGATGATTTTAATGGGTATGTGTTTCTTGCATGTGAACGCTGTACAATGGAAAATCATTGTGGGTTTAAAAGTTTGGTGGATTATTGGGGGCTCATTCTAATCATGAAATGGGTCGATTATAATTACATTACTTATACTGTTAGGTTAATAAATGGACTTTTTTTTAACATCAAAATAGCTAGTAATTAGATTAAAACAAAAGTCAAAAGAGGCACAATGTTTTCACGTGGTTGATTCTATTGAAGTTGGGCCAATAACACCTTAAAAGGCCTTGTTAAGGTGATACGGTTATCCAACTTATATATGTGCTAATTATAGCTCTCACAAGTGATGTGGGATATTCTAACACGCCCCCTCACAAGTAGGCCGCGGTTAGTCGGCTCTACACGTGGAATCATAAATGCCATCATTGGGCAAGCCGGAATTAGCATCGGCTGGGGCACCCATCATCAACCTGGCTCTGATACCATATTGAAGTTGGGCCAATAACACCTTAAAAGGCCTTGTTAAGGTGATACGGTTATCCAACTTATATATGTGCTAATTATAGCTCTCACAAGTGATGTGGGATATTCTAACAGATCCATGAATCGTCCTTCTTCATCACAGTTATAGCTTTTAAGTGTGCAAGGGCATCTGCACACTCGTTTCCAATCCGCGGGATAGGCAAACCACCTCCTCAAGGACCTCAACAAGTCTTGGCACTCCAGTACCCTGTGCACTCAATCGGTCTGGGAGTATATATTGATCTTTATGTTACATATAAAATTCAATATTTTTTTTAAACGGCTAAAATATTTTATTCCAAACTCTCGAGTATAAAAAATGCTCTAAGTCCCAACCCAAAACCGAGTACAACATCAAGATCGTAGAAGTGAAAATACATCAACACAACCTAGAGCGTATCCAAGTCCGTTATGATCGTGGCAATATTTGACAACCCCCCCCCCTCGTCTAGTATGTACATCTTTCTTGCAAGAGGCCAAGATCCGGGGAGTTTGCAAGTTGTACCACCAACTCTTAGTCAAAATCAAAAGGGGGGTGCATACCTCTCGTTGCAAGTCTAGGGGACTTAGCCATAGACGAGAGATTTTTCCCCTTAAGGTCACGATTTAATCACGAACCATGATTAAGTCTCTTTACAAAGTCCTAACCGGAGTACAAGGTGACAAAGAGCATTCACTCCTTCCTTGCTTTTGCACCAAATTTCTTTCATCCACCTCTCCTCACATCTTCTAATTCTCCCTTCCTTCCCCCTAGGTGATGCCTCCACAAGGATCTTCAATCTCTCCTCCTCATCTCTCTCATTCAAAAAGCACTCTTCTCCACTCACTTTGAAAGGTAGCCTCTCCATTTCTCCAAGTCACTCTATCTACCACCCTACAATCCTTCCTTTTATCTAAGTTGAAGAGTCTAGGAAACTCTTATTTGAGTAACTTTTCTCTCCCACCCCATCTATCTTCCCAAAAGAAAGTTTTAACTCCATCCCCTACAACTTTCATACAACCCTTTTCGAACCACTCCTTTGCTCCAATTGAGCTCACTATGTTTCTCCACCAATCCGACCACCTCCTTGGTACTCTTTTTCCTTTTAAAATCACCTCCACATTGTTTTTCCAAGCCCCATACTTGGATTCTAGAATTTTCCACCAAAGCTCCTTATCCCCTTGTAAAAATCTCCACACCCATCTACCTAAGAGAGCAAGGTTAAAGGATTTCAAGTATTTAATATCAGGCCCTCCCTTCTCCTTAGACCTACACACTTTCTCCCAAGAGACCCAAGCAATTTTCTTCTTTTCCTTTTCCACTTCCCCTCCTCATAAGAATATTCTTTGCAAACCCTTCAAATCATTCAAAATCCCCACCGGTGCTTTGAAGAAAGAAAGAAAATAAACCGGGAGAGCACAAAGAATCGCATTAATGATCACCACTCTTCCACCAAGAGAAAGGAAACTATTTTCTAATAACCCAAGCCTTCTATTAAATTTTCCTTGAACTTCTTTCCATATCTTCTTGTCACTAGCTAGTCCACCAATCGGAAGCCCCAAGTAAGTGAAAGGTGTTTCCCCCACTTCACAACTAAGAATACTTGCCCAAGACTTAACCAAGTCCATCTCCACCCCAACTCCGAGCAAACTACTCTTTTGGAAGTTTATCTTCAAGCCCGAGACAAGTTCAAAGCTTCTCAAAATCCCCTTAATTGCAATCACGTTCTCCACACTAGCTTCTCCTATAATTAAAAAGAGTCGTCCGCATATTGTAGAATAGAACAAGGAACTTTGTTCTTCCCTACCAACACCGGTTTGAACACTCCTTCATCACAAGCTTTCTTGATCATTCTACTAAGACATTCCGCTATCACCAAGTAGAGAGGGTCTCCTTGCCTCAAACCTCTTTGGAGATGGAACTCATTTGTGGAAAATTCAATAAATTATAAACTCTTTCTTTCCTTCATATTGTGTTCGGTTTCAGTTCAAGGGTACATCTCAAAGAGAAAAACAGAAGTACGCACAAGGTGATGAATTCAGCCCAAAGAACAAATAAACGAGAAAAGAAATCCTGGATTGAGCCTGGATTCCACTGGTTTATATTCGTGATTTGTGACCTCAACTCTGATCTTCTGATTTGGTGTACTCCCGATCGAGAATGCTAGCTGCTTCTTTAGTTGGAGATAGGTTACTGCAACTGATTAATCCAAGAGAACCCTTTCTGTAACATGCTTTGGGCAATTTAAAATTGATTCCTGGGGGCCTTGGAATAACATGTCGAAATTCTAGTACAGCTTAAAGATGTTCCAACTAGATTTTATGCAAAACCGTTTCTATTACATGTTAAAGTAGGTAGATTTTATGCGGAACCATCCTTCAAGTTGTTTAAGGGAACCTTACATAATTTCAAAGAGCTCCTGCAAATGGAATAATAAGAAAAAATAAATAAAGGTGCAAAACCTACAGAGAAAGTAGAAGGGAAAGGAAAATTAAGAATGTGACCGTGGATTAGATAAGCCGGATGATGAAAAATAGTGAGTCATTACATGCATCATTGCAAATACTTTGAAAATAACTTAGAGTAGATTTGTGAGATAAGTATATGTATATCATTTGAAAAATAATCTTTAATAGTGTCGGGAATATAGAAAGTCGGATTAGTGATAACCCGCATGACAACTTCGGTGGTCATTTGTTGACCACATGTAGGGTGGCCATGTGGAGGTCAGGAATTCAATAGAAGGTACACAAGTCACAAGTGGGTGGTGAGATGGTTACAAATGCGGCTACAAGAAACTGATGACCAGACTAGCACCACCACTGTGACCATTTTTGGGGTGCTCCTACATGCGATCCCTAGCTAGCTACGACCTACCCTACTCTAGATTACCACATTATACCCATTATCTATCCATCAATACCCAGACAGGACCCAACTGTCTTCAGTTCCATTCCCCTCTAAATTTGCAAATTGCAATCCATCACTGAAATCAAAACTAGGACTAGTACTGTAGACGTAGTAGTATATGCACTATGCAGAGTTTCATACGGCTCTTCTTCTCACAAGTTGCTTAATTGAATATTAGGATAACTCGACCAATACAAGGTTCAGCAATTTTTTTCTTTGGTTTCATAGAAGAATGATCAGTGCCTCAGTCTTAATTCAATAAAATTCTGTTTCGGATTTGTTAATTAGATCCATAAAATGAGTTGAGTGTACAGAGGAATCAAGACTTTGTACTATGATTTAATTTGGTCCCAGCCTTACTGAGTTACTTTTATCTCTGTAGATATGACATTTGTATTATGATTTTTCTAAAAGGAAAAAGACAATGGTTGGAAGAGCAGTAGTTAATTACCAAGCATTTAAATTATTATTTTGCATGATCAGCTAATTACATGCGGTAGCACTATATGTCAACAAATTTAATGCCTGCCTAACCCTCTCTGTTTCTTTTTCCAGAGTGCTCCAATATGAGCCAGGACACGTGATCCTTTTTTACTGGTTGTAGCTGTATGATTTATGTTCATACACGGAAGCTGTTCAATTAGATAATCTTATCTTATACTACTACTACTTCTACAATTATACTAGTAGACTAGTAGTATAGAATAATAATGAAACAGAAATTGGATTATAACTGCAAGCTACAGTTCTTCTCAACCAAGTAAAATTTTGATGTGCAGGGTCAACTCAAAATTCTAAACTCCTGTAGTCACCGATGAACCCCAGTCCCCAAATCACTATCCAACCCCAGCAAAAGGGGTAAAACTCAACATTTCACCAACAACGATTGTTTAGTTGACAAGGAATTTAAGTTCAGTTAAACAAGTTAAACAAAAGATCTCGACTCTCGACCTAGTAATATTATTAACACAGATTTCTAAGGTCTACTATGCCCATACCAAATTGAACCATCACCTTTTAGTTCCAAAAAAAACTCAAGAAGTCATGAGGTTAAAAGGCTTAAAGCTAAAGCATATGGTTCCAAACAAGAAAATCCAAGAGCCAAAAGAAGACGAAAAATCTTACCTTACTACATCCAATATTTATTTATAAATACAACTCACAAACAAGAACCAAACATAGTACTCCACCACTTCACACACTCACCAGTCACCACACAAAAAACACACACTCCCCCTATTTTCTATTCCAATATTAAATAGTGCCTCATTTCACATTCCATTATAAAACATTTAAAACCCTTCAAAGAAAACCAAATTCTACTACTAAATCACAATTACTTTATTATTCATATAATATAAAAATGGGGCAGAATTTGTTAGAAGCATTGAACGTACGAGTAGTAGGCACCGGCGAGAAGTACCTAGTTTTCGCCCACGGCTTCGGCACCGATCAATCCGCCTGGAATCGCATTCTCCCCTTCTTCCTCCGTGACCACCGTGTTGTACTCTACGACCTCGTCTGCGCCGGTACCGTCAACCCTGACTTCTTCGATTTCCGCCGCTACACCTCCCTGGACCCTTACGTCGATGACCTCCTCAACATCCTCGAATCACTCGGCATCGATCGCTGCACTTACGTCGGCCACTCCGTCTCCGCCATGATCGGCATCCTCGCCGCCATTCGCCGCCCCAAGCTCTTCTCCAAACTCATCCTCATCGGCGCCTCCCCTAGGTAATAATTAGTTAGTAGCTCACATGTTCAATTTTGACCGATTTTGACTGAATCGGAGTTGTTTCTGTTTCTGGTTAGGTATTTGAATGACGAAGGGTACCATGGGGGATTCGAGAGGGGGGAGATCGAGGAGGTGTTTTGGGCGATGGAGGCGAATTACGAGGCGTGGGTGAGCGGATTCGCGCCGCTGGCGGTCGGAGCGGACGTGCCGGAGGCGGTGCGGGAGTTTAGCCGGACGCTGTTCAACATGCGGCCGGATATTACTCTGTTCGTGTCGCGAGTGGTGTTCAACTCCGATTTTCGCGGGATTTTAGGGCTGGTGAAGGTGCCGTGTTCGATAATACAGACGGCGAAGGATCACTCTGTGCCGACGTCGGTGGCGATTTACATGAAGAACCAACTCGGCGGGAAGACGACGGTGCATCCGCTTAATGTGGAGGGGCATCTGCCGCACCTCTCCGCGCCACACCTTTTGGCGCAAGTTCTCCGCCAAGTTTTACCGCGGTAAAAAAGTGAAAATGGAGGAATAAGGAGGTGACACGTGGTTAATAACGAGTGGTGGAGTGGGAGAGTGTAGGTGGCCCATTTTTGTTTTGGAATATTTGGGTGAAGAAGAGATTATTGGAAAACAGGATAAGAACAAGCACGTGGGATTCACGTGAGTTTTAATTTTAATTTTGGGTAAATTTTAATTTTGGGTTTTTTTTGTTTTGTTGCGTTTTGTCAAAGTTGGGACCAGGTTCTTATCCTCTTGTTGTTGTGACTTGCGACTTTAGGTTTGTTCGATTTCGTGCTTTTGTTTTTATTATAAGCGTGTTGATTGATGTGGGGGTGTGAAATTTGTAATGACTAATGATGATGAAAGCGCAAAGAGGCATGTGCAGTGCGAGTTAACGGGATTGGATTAATTTTTGGATAGCGTCTTTCTGATACTAGGCGACGATATTAGTACGTACAACTGAGGACTGAAATGGACAGAAAGTAGAGGGGTCCCCATGGTTGGTTTTGACGTGTTTCTGTATGAGCCTTTTGGAATAATGACATTGGAGATATGAGGGGATTAAAAGAATAATATTAAGAAAGTAAGAACTGGGAGACAAGTGTCTTCAGTGATTGTGGAGATTCACTATAGTACTAGACTAGACTATAAGCCAAAGTTTGGATGATTGAACGACTAATGTGGTGTCACGACTGGAAGTCTGGAACCAAGTCTTACTTTTAACAAAACGATTAATTAACTCTAATTGTGACTTTATGTTTATTGAACTATCTAAACTCTAAAGGGGGTTATAAACTTATATAATATGTGAATGTAGCAATGGGAAAATTTTGAATATTCACATGCATATCCTATGTGATAAGTTCGCAAACAATACACCAAAAGTGAAAGATATTGTGAGGGTGAAACCAAACTCTTCAATGATAATGATGTTCGTGAAGCTTTTTTTTTTTTTTTTTTCCTTGTCGTTTGTTTGTGAAATGTTGATGGAGATGTGTACGATTATTGCGAAGTGAATATATTAATATGAATAAAAAAATACTAAGCTTGTTGATATTTTTTTTTAACGTCAAATATTACAACTACTCCTAAACCACCTTATACTACTAATATACAACATCCTAAACCACCTTATATCTCCAAACCTAAACCGCAGTATGTCTCCGCTGGAAATCGAACCATGCACCTCTCATTTCACCATCTTAACTCCATTCCATTGGAGCACCTTATCAACTAACTAAGCTTGTTGATAACTGATAAGTCATGTGAATTAATTTACATGAATTTTGTAATACTAGTTGTACGACGATCTAGCATATAATTACATTCTTACTTTTGTTATGGTTGAATCAAAGCTTTTTTTATTGCCTGAGATAACATGTTACTACTTAGTACTTACTACAATGTTTCAATTTACAACTCTCACGGGGAAAATGTGTTATAAGTATTGGGAGAAAATACAAAGAATATAACTTGGATTACAAATAGAAAATGCAAATAAAAGAAATAAGAAACTGTCTCCACTTCAACAATGAAGCGAGCCGCTTGAGGAGGTGGAAGCGGACCGCTTGGAATAGCACAAAGTATTTTGTTTCTGTCTCAGCAAGGAAGCGGACCGCTTGGAAGCAGGGAAGCGGACCGCTTGGGAAGTGGGTCGCTCTGAACTAACGAAGCGGGCCACTTGGCTCCTGTTCTGAAATTCTATTTTTTCTGCTTCTCTATAAACCTGTAGAAACGAAATAGGTGGATCAAGAAAGTTTCCTTAAAGCAAAATACGCTCTCTCACCTAGGGTGTTGGTGACGTTGAGCGTCTGTTTCTAGGATACAACGATTCCCAAGATTACTAGCCGCACAAGCTAGCAATCAACTTCGAACTAGAACGAATGCTTTGTTATGCTTAAGGTAGGATAGGAAGATATGTTTCAGCTGTATCTCTTCTCTAGAGTGAAGACTCTTATTTATAAGTGAGAAAGGAGCCTCTACATATCCAAATATGTAACTCCCATGCCACAAATGCACACCATTACTCCTAGCAACAAATACTATTTGATGACACAATCAAATAGGTATTATTGCTCTAGATTTGTAACTTACTAGATGTTACAACTAGTTGTTACAACACATGGAGCTGGAGCAAAAAGCTCCTGGAGGTTTATGGAACCGGTGCAAAACAAGACTCTCAAGAACTGCTCATTTTGGCTCAATACGGTCCACTTCTCGTTCCTCA
This sequence comes from Plantago ovata, assembly GCA_028274465.1. Classification (NCBI taxonomy): domain Eukaryota; kingdom Viridiplantae; phylum Streptophyta; class Magnoliopsida; order Lamiales; family Plantaginaceae; genus Plantago; species Plantago ovata. Next base: position 83,536,170 of record CM051458.1, on the reverse strand, counting down.
CATTGTGCACACACACAAGATTACTTAACCAAGTACAAATCTGGCCAGGATTTGCACTAGTTTATTAACTTGAACCCCAAGTCTAAGATTTAGTATTATAAACTAGACACAACTTGTGTACACTCACAATGTGGGACATAACACTACAACCTTCCAACTTTGGGCATTTGTTCCTCACTAATCCAAACTCCGTTTGGGGCGCATAATATATCAAATCGAAGCTCTCACTCAGTAGCTTACGGCTATATATTTAGTTTCCTCAATTACCGAATAATCAGAATATAATATCCACGTAAATATGACATCATAATGCAATATTTACATCATTATTTTCTTCATATTTCCAACAAATTGGCTGTCTTAAGGGGTACTACCTGCCGATCGTATAATGTATTATACGTTGTGCCACATAAAACACAAAATGCAAGTGCGGTACGTATACCATTTTTTAAAGATAAAGAAGGTAGTAATGCCTCATGAAGTATGAGGTCCGCTATACCCCAGTCTAAATTGGGCCATAAATTTACCATTTCAAATCCTACAACGAACCTAGCTTCAGGCATGCAGCATGAATGATGCTAGTTTTCTCATCGATGTAAGGTAGTGTTCAAATCTAATCTCGAAATAAACACTTGCTGGCCTCCTTGTGACGTGAAGATTAGTAGCATTCCATATTAGCTTACTCATTACTTTAAATATATAAGTGAAATGATAATTGATAGATATGGAGTAGCACAAGACTACGTATTCAGCCGATGAATGAGGCTCAACGTGAAGACCAAGACTGGCAGAGGACATGGTCTGAAGGCCAAAGACCAAGAACATGGTTCAAGGCTTAGAAAGCGAGGAGACAGAGTCAAAGACTGAAGAAAGTGATCGAAGACTTCCCTTTGGTCAATTAAGCTTGATTATCTTAAGGACATAAAGAAAGGAAGATATCGAGTCAAGATTGAAGAAAGTGACCGAAGACTTCCTCTCGGTCATAAGCTTGATTACCTTTAGAAACCTAAGAAAGGGGTGCCTGAAGGTACCATGACCAAAGGCTCCAGGGCCCCACTTATAAAGACAACGATGAACATGATGGTGACACGTGTCACGATCATACGGGAAACAACGTTCAAGATTTTCCGTGACTTGGTCCCCCGCGTTTGTGCTATATATAGAGTTCTACCACCGCATTTATGAAGTAATCTCCATTCAGTATCCTATCACAATTCGAGGGGGACGAAGTGATATTATATCCGGACCAATCCACCTCGGTTAAGTCACCAACAGTCTATTTTAGGTAGATCGGCCCAATACTGCTAACCATCTATCTCTTGCACAAAACCAAGGGATCTCGCGCGCAAAAGGGAGATAAGTAGTCTTACTTTGAGGAGAGAGTTAGAGAGAACCATAAGCAGCCCCAAGGGATTGAGCTAAGCATCAGAGGATTTTATAGGCATCATCCATAACCAACTGAAATAGTAGGGCTAAAATAGCTGGGGAAAATTCGTGCCAACACCCACTTTTGTCCCCAATTTCGATTTCACGGATTGGTCAACGCGAAAAATTCGAGAAAACACCCTATTGGCTGCGCATGCTTTCGTGCCTTTCACGCGCACGCTAATGTGGTTGGAAGTGTAATTAATTAACGCCTTAATTGCTCATACATATTCATCGTCTCACCTCAATTGCTTAATATTGTTTCTGACAGAGAGAGAAACAAGCTCTGTTTCATACTCAGACTCTTGTGTTTTGAAATTTGAAAAATTCAAACAAGCTCTGTTTCATACTCTCTCCACATCCAATTAATATCTGAAAATCCCATTATCAAACCTCAGCATTCAAGGTGGATGGATCCCGCCGATCGGCGTGAGGTGAAGAAGGCGACATGTGTACTGATGATTCATTGCGGCAAGGTACAGCTCGGCATCCCAATGTTCATTGATTCTACGTACGACTATTTTAGGGGTTTAGTTAGGATGAAATGATCGAAATTGAGTTTTTCTCTAATGAACTTTTCATATGCGATCGGGCCGTACCCCATGGTTGATTTGAATTCTCAGTCGGATTTCTCTGTGTTGTTGTATAACATAGCTGATTTTAATCCAAGACGAGTTAATGTGGTGATGTTGTATGATTCTCCTGTTGAAAATGTTTGTGGGATGGGCGAGATTGATATCCCAATAGGGTCTGGATGTTAGCGCAACATGTTTAACGGTGTAGATGTAAATCTTAAGTGCTGCCCAGAGAATGGTGGGAATAGGACATCAGACTATGGTGTTGAAGTTGAAGAAGAGATTTACCCCCGTTTTGATGTAAACCCGAGGGAAGTTGCGGAACCTGTACTTAGTAAGGCATGGTCTAGTAATATTCGCTCCATTGGTCAGAAATTCTTTGGTGGCTCTGTTGAATGTAGGTCCGAGATAGTCAAATATGCCGCGTATGCAGGATTTGGATTCGCGTTCTCGAAGAACAACAAGCAGGGGGTTAGTGTCTATTGCAAGAAACGCGATGTGATGGGATGTAAATGGAAGGTTAGTGGTACAGAAAAGGAGATCAATGGAGTAAAGGGAGTGTTTGTAATAAACAGTGGGAATTTAGTCCATGGTTGTACGAATTTGTTGATGAAGGATGATAGTAGTCGCCTCACACCAAAGATGTTGTCATCGACTATTATGGAGACTGTGAAACAACAACCCACAACTAGGGGTGTGGCAGTGAAAGACATATTGTCTGCCAGCTATGGAATTAATATTAAATATATGAAGGCATGGAGATCATTACAGTCAGCACGTGACCAGATTTTTGGAGCATATAGAGAATCCTTCAATGAGCTTAAGTGGTATGGCAAGGCTGCACAACTCACTAACCCAGGGACGATCTTTGACATCCAGACACATCCTCAGACTAGTGCATTTTCATGATGTTTCCTTTCTTTCAAAGCTAGTATTGATGGTTTCAGGAGCTGTCGTCCAATGTTATTTATTGATGCTACCTCCTTGAGTGGAAGATTCAAAGGCCAACTGCTTACTGCTATTGCCAAAGATGACGACAATGGTATGGTTTTTTGGATTTTTTTAATCAACTCTAAAATCATGGATATATGGCTGTTGGATTGCATTAGCTATTTTAAAAGATGTTGAGTATGTGCTTTATTGTATGTATTCTAAGAACCGTGCTATATGTTGTTTACTGTTTCAATTTTTCAATCCAACAGGTCTATTCCCTGTCTCTTTTGGCATAGTTGATGCTGAAAATATTGACAATTGGTCGTACTTCATAAGTAAGTTTCTCATCCCACACAAGATCTTTCACAGCAATCGCTACCAACTACTGAATTGTAATGTTTTAGACAACTCGTTGTTTCAATCTGCAGAAATGCTAAGAGAACACATAACCCACGAGAAGCAGATTTACTTTCTATCGGACAGGCACGCGGGGATCATGGCTGCTTTTGAAAGCTTATACGACGAACCAATTCACTTCTACTGCCTCTGGCATTTGGGGAATAACCTGAAGGGAAGGTTCAACAACGGGTGGAACAACTTGTTCCGCAAGAAATTGGTTGGTCTGTTGACAAGGTGCGCATACGCCCCAACAAAGTCCTTGTTCAAGGTATGTGAAGAGAAGTTGATTGAAGCAGGAGGTGCACGTGTCGAAGAATTTCTGGAGAATCTCCCGAGGGAGATGTGGGCTGTGGCATATGCTCCAAATGTCGCTCGTTACGGTGAAATGACCTCAAACGCTGCTGAATCGTTCAACAAAAGGCTGGTACCACTTCGTTCTCTTCCCATGAAGGTTATGTTAGACAGTATACGACAGCTATTGATGGATTCGTACTCCAAACGTAGTCATAATGCCTCCACATGGACGGGAACTCTTTGCCCTAGGAAGGAAAATCAGTGTAATTCTTTTGTAGAGAAGGGCAGGGGCTGGGTAATAAAGGATGGCAATTCTGAAGGCAAATTTGAAGTCAGCTCAAATGTTACACAGACAGTTGACTTAACTAGGAGGACTTGCAGTTGTTATTCATGGCAGATTCAGGGTTTTCCATGCATACATGCAGTGAGGGTGATTTCGCAGAAGCTACCTCATGTTTCAGGAATAGTTGATCCCTGCTTCTTTGTCCCTACATATCGCCTAGCATACTCCCATGAAATGCATCCTATTCCTACATCTATGAAAGGTGAGGCAATACGGATGCTAGGAGATGGCGTGAAAATTACGCCACCTCAAGCAAACGCAACGGCAGGAAGACCTAGAAGGAGACGTATTTATTCATTTGGAGAGATCCCAAACAAGAAACCTAAACCCTGGCATTGTCAAAAATTGCAAGGAAATGGGCAGACATGATTTGGTGAACTGTGCCAAAAATTTGGAGGAAGATGTTACAAAGCTTGACCAAGAGTTCCAGGAATCTCAGTACTTTCCGGATGGCGATGAGTTCCTTGATGAATACATACTTTCTGATAGTGAATTTGGGGATTAGGGTGATACTGCGAAGAATGGGATTTTGATTATGTTTTGGTGAATCTTTTGAAGTTCCCACAATGGAACCTATCTTTCATATCCGAAGATCTTTAGATAGGAATCATTGTTCGGACTAATTGTATTGCATTGTATTAGAAGAAAATTTTGTGGAAAACTTTGGATTAGTAATATCAATGTATCCAACTGGTACCAGTGCCGAATGTTAGTTCGTGTTCAGTAATATCTTGAGGTTCAACGGCATCAGCTGACTGTTCTTAAGTACAGACAGAAAATGGGTTATTGACTCTTTGATGAACAATGCGAATGGCAGCTTAACCTATATAGGAAATGCTATATTTATAGTAATGGAATGTTCGGATATGTTTTGAATCTTGACATCAAAGTTCTGTAATGTTGCGTCATGTTTAGATTATTCTGACTGTTCTTAAGTACAGTCATGCGGAACTTTGAACAATGCGAATGGCAGCTTAACCTATATAGGAAATGCTATATTTATAGTAATGGAATGTTCGGATATGTTTTGAATCTTGACATCAAAGTTCTGTAATGTTGTGTCATGTTTAGATTATTCTGACTGTTCTTAAGTACAGTCATGCGGAACTTTGATGTCAAGACGCAGTTTCAGTAATTTTTTTAATAGGAGGACTTAAATAGGTAAGGGATGCATCGACTATACTTAAGTACAGTCGATGGTGAGGGATAATGAATACCTATTTAAACATCGGGCCCATCATAAAGGGAAATTAAATACTCTTCACCGTCCCATTAGTAGGCGGCAATTTCCATTCTTTTTTTTTTTACAGATCTCACCTAAGTCAGAAGCTATTCAATCTCCAGCTCAACAACTACACCGCCCTACTTTCAGGTAACCCTGGTGGGAGTCGAAGAAATGAGGCAATGCAGACATAATCTTGCTGAATGGAAAAGCAAAATATAATTGAACAAACCTGCGGCACGAGCTTGCCGAGTCCGAATCCGTGGAAAGTTTGGTGAAGGAGTCATCGATTCACCAACAATCAGTCGAATTAACTGTAAAAATCTAAATTCTTGTTTCTTTTTGGAAAGATTTCACAGCAAGAGAGAATAAGAATTCTAGGGTTTCTGAAGGGAAATGAAATTTCTTTGGTTTGGTTAGAGTGTTTAGTTTGAGTGTGTTTTTTAGTCTGAAATTTCATCATTGTCATTGAAAGAAGGAATATCTACAGTGAATCTGACAGAAAGCAACTTACCGGAGCACGTGTGATTACACTGCGAAAGTAATCAAGCCATGTTTAGCTAGTATAATGAACTCTTTTCTGTTAATTAAGAAGGGGCTTTTTGGACATTTCACCTACCCCAGAAAGTCAACAATGGGCATGAAAGTGTAAGGGTGTGAATTCGAGTTTTTTGCCAAACTAGGCACCGGCTTGAAATTTTCTCAAATAGCTGGAAGAATTGTCAAGATGTTATGAATGAAGTCCATACGAAGTTTCATGTGCTGGGCTCATCTTGGCCCAATATAAATGTCCAACTACAGTCAGCAACATCAAGTCCATTTCTGGTAGTGCTTGAGCTTGACATCTCTTACAATAAGTTTCGTTGATGATGATTAGGACTTAGGATTAAATTAGAGAAAGCCTGCAATTACATTACAGTAATTAAAAAGGAAATGGAAGAAGAAGAGCATATGTCAGTCGAAGGGTTGATAATAATATAAAATAGATTCAGATCCAATCAAATGCAACTGTTCCCACAACTTGATAAATTGGTGTTTAATTAATAGTTTGTCATGTAACTAAATATCTCATTATTTCTTTCCAAAAATAAGAAAATAAAATCTCATTATTTAATTGATACTATATCTTATAGTACCGGCCGACAAAATGGCATATTATTGATTTGGACATCCACTCAATTAACCTAATGCTGGATAACAGAGGGTATATATACAAAAAAATTACATCGGTTTCAAAGAATTGTTTATTGCATAAACCAATTGAGTTATAAACTTATTGTTGGAAATTATGAAGAGAAATGATAAATAAATAATACATTTTGGTTTATTTATTTGGAGATCATTTCTTAATTATTGATTAAGATAAAGTAATAAATATCCGAAAGCTACTCCGTACGAGCTTCGAATGGATATATTAGATACTCATACTGGACTTTGGGTTACTGAGAAATAAGTGCTTAAAGTTAGAAGGTTGTGTGGATGTGTCCCACACTGCTTGAGATAAAGTGAAGTCTCTAGTTTATAATCTACTAGTTACTACTTGGTGTCCAAGTGGTGTAGCTATATAAGTTGAGTACAATCCTGATCAGATTGGTACACGAAACTAGAGAACTTATGTACGAGTGGATGCGCGCGACCCTCGAACATGGAACGTGAACCGAAGTAAGGTTTTGCTAGTTCAACTTCTCAATACCTTCTAGAAGGTTGTTACATCATGTTGACATTTGTAACTCATGGGAGTTCCAAATATTTAACATGACATTTGTTGTCATCCAAATGTCATCCATAAGTTACAAATATTTTGTAATGATGAAGGACACTTATGATGACATGAAATGCACTTATGGATATGGAGTTACATACTCAATTCTCACATATAAATAGGTCTCATGTTAGATGATGAAGAGAAGAGAGAAAAACCCACCCTATTATATTCTCTCTTCTTCTCCCCTTGTGTACAATCCTAGCATTAGTTATCGTTCGTTGGGGGTTGCTAGCTTGTGCGGCTAACAATCTTGGAATTCATTGTATCTTGGGAAGCAGACGCTCAACGTCTCAAGCACCATAGTGAGAGGGCGTATTTTGCTTTAAGGAAACTGCTTCCGTGCAGGCCTCGAATTCAAAATTCTCTACAGATTCCATTCATGAACCGCAAACACAGGACTCCAGGCAGCCAGCCTCAGGCTCTGACTTCGATCATCTTTTGCATTTTCTATTTGATTTTCTATTTTCTATTTTGTACAAGTTATTTACATGTATTTTCGATCAATATGTCTTACACTTATAACTTTGTTAGATGGTTAAGACACGGTGCAAATCTGCCGCCGTCCCTTTATTTCCAATCTAAGACACAAGAACTTCTTTTGCCAGCCTTTCCATTCGCCTTTCATTTTCATCAAGAATTTCTAGAAGAATTAGGTATATACTTGGAACATTAGCATGCATACAAATTTCATCAAGAATGTTAGGGATAGGTTCAGTTGAGTGAATTCGAAAATTCTAAATAATTCAAGTTAAAGTAGAATTTTGTTGTAATTGTAAGTAGTGTTGGAGGTCAACGTGTGAATTTAAAGTACTGATATTTGGGAGTGAATCACCATTCATCTATCAGATACCAACTAATTACAACGATTTCGAACAATACTTGGGAGAAAATACAACCACTTTCACTTTCACGGGGATTTTGATCCCGTCAATTTGAACTTTTAACTCCAACTTTATTCAATTCGATCACCTTTATAACTTGTAGATTGAAATTATTGTATAAGTATTACTCTCAAATTGACGTGGATAAAAAGAAAATCATGAATAGGCCAAAGAGTGAAAAATGGTTGGAAAAGTAGGAAATAAAATCATGGACATCATAAATGTAAATCACGGCTTCCAACTCATTGGAAAAAAAAACATGCATCAACAATCGTACAAGTGTATCTAGTCGTGTAATTGATGTCATAAGACTATATATTCAACAAAATATTTATGTATAACCCGATTCTAATATTGTGAATGTTTTCTATATAAAATATTAAAGTCAAAAGCGTTAAACATCAGCGACAAGAATTTATCTCACCCCAAATGTACGTCTGTATTTGATAAGACATTTGAGTTGTATACGTTTACAACCTTGTGCTCAGTCTATGATGGACATGATATCATCCATACACAAATTGCGACAAAAAAAATTCTCATTAACTTTTTCCCCGCTTTTATTTATTTGTATCCCATGTCACATATGACATGCGATTTTCTTTTGCACAACACTTAAGTGAACCGTCCCTAACATTCTTGCCTGATGACATTTGTATGCATGTTAATGTTCGAGTACATACCTAATTCTTCAATTAAACGAATAGTATTGTTATACGAGTTGAAGTATTACATGGCTCGAAACGGATTGATATGAAGAAGTCTGTGGACCAATTTCCAAACAAAAGAAAAGAAAAGAATAGGGAGCAAGGTAACATTACCGTACGTACACAGGAACCAACAACCTAACTAAAACGCGCTTTCCAAGAATCAATGTCTTTGTTTTTCAACCCACTCCGTTACCGTTTACTAATTAATAATTTAGCCCCCATAATTCAATTTCCCCTCTCCCAGAAATCTGCACGTTCCTCCAATCCAGTCCTAATATTAAAACCACCATTATTGCCCCATTACACTTTTTTCTGTCCTTTCCTCTTTACCTTTTCACTAGCTTTCCCAGTCAAACGCACTCGCTCATCACACTTGAAATTTCAAAGTTCACATCAACCTAATCAACCGGCAAGCAGCAAGCAGAAAGCTCAATCTTCATCGATCTGTGTGCTGTGAAGCAAATCAAACTTGGCTGACTCTGTACCAGTAGTAACATGGATGATTTTTCGGATGTGAGACCGAAAAACTCATCGGAAGAGGCTCTGCAACGATGGAGGAAAGCCTGCTGGCTCGTGAAGAATCGGAAGAGAAGGTTCCGATTCACTGCTAATCTATCCAAACGTTTCGAAGTTCGCGAGATCCAAAAGTCCAATCAGGTCCTCTCTTCTATTCTATTCTCTGCTGCTAAGCTGCTACCTCAAGTTTGCATTCCTTCCTTGCATTTTTGCTTTCCTCGTTGTCGTTGACCATGTCCTGTTTGACTTTTTTTTCCAACTTAGTCATAGATTCTATACTTTCTAGCTGAATCCTAGATTTTTGTTAAGTATTCTGTACGTTATGTTAGTTTTGCTGATGGTTCTGAAGTGGAAACTAAGTAAGATCTGTTGTCCATGGATCATTTCATACCAGAATTTGAATAAACAATGTTCTTATTAAATAGCCTAGGATACTAATGGTGCTAACTGGTTGATCACGAAATCCCTCACTTGTGTTAGTCTAATTTATAGCTTGAATGTTATACAATACTGATTGATTGATTGATTGATTTGGTGAAAATACAGGAGAAGCTTAGAGTGGCAGTATTAGTTTCACAAGCTGCTCTTAGTTTTATTAAAGGTTGGTGGACTTTCTTTGACTTATACTTCCGGCCTAGATTCTTAATACCGTTTGGTTTCTCTTCTCTAATGCTATGTGGAATGTTTCCAGCTATAGGTTACTCTCCGCCGGAGAATGTCAAGGAAGCAGGTTATGAGATTTGTGCTGACGAGTTGGGATCGGTTGTGGAGGGACATAATTCAGGGAAGTTGGGTAATCATGGTGGTGTCCAGGGTATTGCGAGCAAGCTCTCAACGTGCACTACTAAAGGGATTGATATTTCCGAGGAGTCAGTTACTCGAAGGAAAGAAATCTATGGAATTAATAAGTTCACTGAGGCTCCATCCAAGGGATTTTGGCTATTTGTTTGGGAGGCTCTTCAAGATACAACACTCATGATTCTTGGTGTATGTGCCATCGTCTCTCTGATTGTTGGAATTGCGACTGAAGGATGGCCTAAGGGTGCTCATGATGGACTTGGGATTGTTGCTAGTATATTTCTTGTTGTATTCGTCACTGCCACAAGTGATTATAAACAGTCATTACAATTCAAGGACTTAGATAAGGAGAAGAAAAAGATAACCGTTCAGGTTACTAGGGATGGGTATAGGCAAAAGGTATCTATATTTGACCTATTAGCTGGAGATGTAGTTCATCTTGCTGTTGGGGATCAAGTCCCGGCCGATGGCCTCTTCATTTCGGGTTATTCATTGTTGATAAATGAATCTAGTTTAACCGGAGAGAGTGAGCCTATAAACGTAACAGCCCGGAATCCTTTTCTCCTCTCTGGAACCAAAGTTCAAGATGGTTCCTGCAAAATGCTTATCACTAGTGTTGGGATGAACACTCAATGGGGTAAACTAATGGCGACTCTTAGTGAAGGAGGTGATGACGAGACCCCTTTACAGGTTAAGCTAAATGGAGTGGCAACCATTATTGGGAAAATAGGATTGTTCTTTGCAGTTATTACCTTTGCTGTTCTAGTACAAGGACTATTTAGCCGCAAGATCAATGAAGGTTTACAATGGAGTTGGTCTGGGGATGAGGCTCTGGAAATGCTGGAATACTTTGCTATTGCGGTTACTATTGTTGTGGTAGCTGTTCCGGAGGGTTTGCCTCTGGCTGTTACTTTGAGCCTTGCATTTGCCATGAAGAAAATGATGAATGACAAAGCACTCGTTCGCCATCTGGCAGCTTGCGAAACTATGGGATCAGCAACAACTATTTGCAGTGACAAAACTGGGACGCTAACTACTAATCGGATGACTGTCGTTAAAGCATGCATTTGCGAGAAAATAAAAGTAATTGATAGCTCGACAAAGAGTTCTGCCTTCTGCTCTGACCTTCCTGACTCTGCTGTGGGACTGCTTGTGAAATCTATATTTAACAACACTGGAGGAGATATTGTCACAGACAAGAATGGAAAAATTGAAGTCCTTGGTACACCTACTGAGAGTGCTCTTCTGGAATTTGGTCTCTTTCTTGGAGGAGATTACAAATTAGAGCGAGAAAAGTCGAAGCTTGTCAAAGTTGAGCCATTTAATTCAGTGAAGAAGCGCATGGGTGTAGTTTTAGAGCTACCAGGTGGAGGTTTCCAGGCACACTGTAAGGGTGCATCTGAGATTATTTTGGCTGCATGTGATACGGTTTTGAATTCAAACGGTGATATCATTCCTCTGGATGAACAATCCATTAATTATCTGAACAATACCATCGAACAATTTGCAAATGAAGCACTCCGAACTTTGTGCCTTGCGTACAAGGATATTGAAAATGACTTCTCTGCTGTGAATCCTATTCCATTTGGGGGTTATACTTTACTGGGAATAGTTGGCATTAAAGATCCAGTGCGTCCTGGGGTCAAGGAGTCTGTTGCAATTTGTAGGTCAGCTGGCATTGTTGTGCGAATGGTCACAGGAGACAACATTAACACTGCTAAAGCAATAGCTAGAGAATGTGGAATTCTGACCGAAGATGGTATTGCTATTGAAGGCCCAGATTTCAGGGAAAAGAGTGAGGAGGAATTGCAGGATCTAATCCCAAAACTACAGGTATTGTGAATTGATGCTTTACTCAATTTCATTTGTTCTGATCTTTATTTGGTTGATGCTTTTTGCCACAAAAGTTGTGCGATTTCAAGTTTGTCCCTCCAAATTTACTCTCTTTTAAATAAATAGCAAGTCCATGTCTCATGCACTTAAATGCAACCGCATTCATGCCAAGGTTGGGTATTTTAGCATGGAATATTTCATCTTTTGCTCTGACATAAAAATTAGGTACATGGAAGCATGTGGATTCTTCAATATATTTGTTCTTAGAATAGTATATATTGTATAGACATGCTTTAGTTTATAGTTTATCTATTCTAGATTAACATCCAATATCTTTGATACGATAGGTAATGGCACGTTCTTCACCAATGGATAAGCATACCCTTGTGAGGCATTTGCGAACAACATTTCAGGAGGTTGTTGCCGTGACAGGAGATGGAACAAATGATGCCCCGGCACTTCATGAAGCAGATATTGGCCTTGCAATGGGAATTGCTGGCACTGAGGTAAAAATATACGTGCATATAAATCATCTTGTTTTAAGCTTCAAGGATATGACCTTGCTTAAAAAGTTTGTGCAACTTCATTGTTTATCCTATTTTGTTATGAGATGCCACACACTGTATATTTTTTCTTTGAACATGGTGCCAAAGCATGCAATTGGTTCATATATACATTCATTTTTTAGTATTGTGGCAATAACTTGTGTTATAATTGGAAGCTTTTGCTGTAAGGTTATATATTGTGTAAGCTATAATGGCAACAGTCAGAAACTTTGTGTATCTATATAAGTCAAACATGGCTTGGTTACTAGTTGGGCTTAAACATACCATTGCTTTTTCTTTTTTTTTTTTTTTTTTTTTTTTTTTTGTTGTTGTAAAGACTCTAACCCTTCACTTCATGGTCCAATTTGTGTCCGTGGGATCAGTTTTTACATCCTAATCAGAAACCTGTGCGTGCCATGGTCTAAAGTAGGCCCGCCCAGCTATTCTTAATGAATCGTCTTTCAACTTCATTTATGATAGTTTGTTATATTTACTTCAATAGCTTTTGTCTCGTTGAACTTATTTCTTGACATGCCTCATCTGTCAGCATACATGTATTGCTACTAAACTAGTCATTTGTGGCCTTGCAGGTTGCTAAAGAGAGTGCTGATGTCATAATTCTAGATGATAATTTTTCCACCATTGTTACTGTGGCAAAATGGGGTCGCTCAGTTTATGTGAACATTCAGAAATTTGTTCAGTTTCAGCTAACAGTTAATATTGTTGCCCTGATTGTCAACTTTTCGTCAGCCTGCTTGACTGGTAAGCACATTCAAACAAGAATAAGTACTATCCTTCAGGTTTCTCATTCATACTTGCACAATTTACTGATGTCATTACATACTTTCAGGTAATACTCCACTCACAGCCGTTCAGCTTCTATGGGTGAACATGATCATGGACACACTTGGAGCACTTGCACTAGCTACTGAACCTCCCAATAATGATTTAATGAAGAGACAACCGGTTGGAAGGAAAGGGAGCTTCATCACCAATGTTATGTGGAGGAATATTCTTGGCCAGTCTGTCTATCAGTTTGTAATCATATGGTACCTACAAACTGCAGGAAAGGCTGCATTCCATCTTGATGGCCCAGATTCTGACATAATTCTCAACACACTCATTTTCAACTCATTTGTCTTCTGCCAGGTAATCTTTGAAAATAAAGAAAAATTCTACTGCTTAAACACTTGGTATATTACTCAAAACATTTCTGTGATGCGAGTTCTACAGATATACCCTCAACCTTGAGAAATTTGATGAGCACCCCCTAAAGTACTGATGATACTACAACTCTACAAGTTTCTTTAACTTTCCAATATATGAAAAATGTTAACTTTGTGTATGTGATTCCTGGTTCCTACGTTGCAGTAAAATGGATTTATATGGAAAAATGCTTGATAATTTCAGAGTTTGTTTTAATATTGCTATTTAGAAATGTTAATGTAGTTTTTGGAACATACGGTAGTTTTCCAAGTAATTTTCCCAAAATATGCAGGTAGGGCAGGCCCACTTGTTTTTCACAAGATCATTTGATATAAAAGTCACTTTGATTAAAGTAGAATCTTTTACGGTTTTACCAAATAGTGTATCTCTCACTCAAGACCTGCTCCGGAAACTTTAACATCATTTTTGCTACGTCTTGCAGGTTTTCAATGAGATAAGCTCTCGAGACATGGACAAAATTAATGTCATCAAAGGCATCTTTGACAACTATGTTTTTGTGGCTGTACTAAGCAGCACGGTCCTCTTCCAGATCATTATCGTTCAATTCTTGGGCACTTTTGCCAACACCTATCCCCTGACGCTGCAGCAATGGCTAGCATGTATTTTGCTTGGATTTCTTGGCATGCCCATTGCTGCTGCTATGAAGATGATCCCTGTAGGATCAAGGTAAACTTAGCTGAACAACGAACAAGTGCAGCTTCTTACCAGCGAGAAGTTAAAAATCATGGGGAACTGATCTGTGAAAAACTCCATTCAAACATTAAAGAGGGTCCAACTCCACAATCCAAATCCTGATGACTGAAATGCACAATACAACCAAGCATACACTACTTGCTACATAGCCTCAAAAAAAAGTTACAGGTATAAGGATCATTTTGACGATTTAAAGTACCAGAAACAGAAAGAGCAGCTGTGGCATGCAACTATGTAAGCATAACTTTGCAGTTTGGATTTATGGAACTAACAGAAACTCAAGAATTTCAACCGCTTTTTCATGGAATCCTTCATGTTAATTCATCTCATATTTTTCAGGTTTTGATGTGAATTATTTTACATTTACCAGATTGTAGTGTTTCAATTGTTTTTGTCCCTGGACTGGGTTGTATACTTGTATTCCTTCAGCATTCTTTTGCCAAGCTTTCTACGTATCCTATTCCTTTGTTTATCTAGTGGAAAATTATGTGAATATTTGTATCACTTCCTCGCAAGCGTATGTGAACTTCTTTGCCTACTGCTTCAGTGCTCGAGTATTTGCATTTGTTGTTACTAGCTTATAATCAACCACTTCGCATTTGAAAACAGTGTTTATGACCTGTGTATATGTGAATTTTATAAGGCTTAGTAAGTTTGATGAGATATAGTCCTATTTGATGGGAGCTTCAAATAAGGCTTAGAGCCACAGCATGAAACATGCTGCCAGAGCTATTTTAATTGTTTTTGGTAAATTTTGTATGATTTCCTTATTCATTACATGTAACCATATTTATCTCTCCTCATTCTCCTCATGAATCTTTGGCAACCAATCTTTTTTTTTTTAAGAATAAAAAATTAGTTAAAAGTAAATGAGTATTTTTCAGCATAAAATTATTTAAAGTAAAAGAATAGTTTTCAGCATTAAACTATTTATTCTTCAATCATAGTCTAATTTATATGCACAAAATAATACTGCATCCATTTCATTAGTGCCTTTCTAATTTAAAATTTTACGAACTTGAATTATAGTAAATTGTTTTATATCAAATACTTTGGATGATAACTTAATGAACAAGAGATATTAATTGGTAAAATAATATTTATTTTAGTAGATAATTGCATGTAGTCCTAGTATACGAACCAAGTAATTAATCATTACCACCTAATATAATTAAGGAAACCCCCTAATGTTACCAGAGTTAAGTAAAACAGCTCTGGCAGGAAGTTCCCTGCTCTGGCTCTATCAAGAGCCCAAATAATTATTGTAAGGTATGAAACTTGGGAGACAGGGTTAAACCAGAGTTTGTGACAGTTTTATTGATTCCCTTGGTATTTATGAAATGTTATAGTTCTTCATAGATACAGAATGTAGATAATTAACATGTCGGAGAGTTTCAAATGTATCATGCATTTCAAATGTATCACATTCCTTTTAGTTATCAAGAGAACACTCTGGTTTTGCAGTAGATTGTTCCATGCAATAGTCATAAATCATATACTGCTTCCTGTACTGTGCCATTTTATTCTTGTCGCCATCACTGAGTTCCCAGTAGCTTTGGTGATTCCAGAAGTATTTGTCTGAGTCACAGCCAGCATTGCCAACACAAGCAGAGAAATCGAAATCTTGGTAATGGGCGATGAATGGGGCCTTGGACCAATCTACAACACCAGCCCAATCCGCGTTCCATATGCTTGCCTCAATTTGCATAGGAACATTCGGATAAGGGATCCCTTTCGCAGCATTGTTCTTGAACACTCTTATTGGAATCTTGTCGACATAAAACACTATCTGATGTGAATTCCATAGGATCTCATACGTGTGAAAGTCTTGAGACGGGTTAAACCAAAGTGCGAAACTCTGTTCTCTATGGGAGTGTACCTCATTAAGATAAACATTTGTCTGGACTGTGCCATTAGTGCCCAAAAACTCGAAATCTAACTCAAAATGGTCTGGGAGTTGTACATCATCTGGCGCTGAAGTTAAGTAGAAACATGTAACAATACCTCCTGTTGGCTTTTCCGGTATCTTCATTCTGATATGAAATAGGCCCGATCCGTACTGGGACATTGATCGGAACCCAGCACCGGAGCTTCTATCGAACTGGAGTGTGACTTCAGCGGGGGAGATTACAATGTGATCCTTTCCCCAGAGGGGGTAATAGTGTGTAGAAAAATCAGCTCCATATGATGTTTGCAGTAATAGAACAACAAACAGAGAAGAACATAAAGAGAAAGCAAACTCATTTCAGAGACCTAATGAAAAAGACTGGTCTTTTTACTCTTTAGTTTTCTTGATAGATAATCTTTTTACATGTTCTCCAAATCTCCCATGAGACTGATTTATAGTGCAACCTATCCAAACTATAGGCTGTGACATCAAGGCATCAAGCTATAATTGGCAAATATTCATGAATATTACATGTACTATATCCGTCACATAAAACTTTATCCATTTTGATTTTTTCTGGTCAACAGTTTTCGACTTTGACTACAGATTAATATTAAATTGAAACGGTAAAATATATAACAAAATGACATAATGAAAATTTAGGAAGTAAAGTTTCATGATATAATTTTGTTATATATATTACTATTACAATTTAAGAGTAATTTGTAGTCAAAGTTGAAGACTATTGACCGAAAAAGTCAAAATGGATAAAGTTTTCTGGGACGGAGTATATATTTATTTTTTTATTACATTTAAATTTAATTTAAACATGCATTTCTCATGGCAAAATCTTCAAAGAACTACTTCCTCCATCCTGACTTATCCTTTTTAAACTTCAAACTAATTCTAAATTTTACTAAAAAAGTAATTTGAAACTTATATTAAAAACATAAGACTTTTTTAATATAAGATTTCTACTTTTATAATATAAGTTCAAAGATTATATTATAATTTAAAATTAATTCAACGTAAAATAGAACTTTGAAAATCAATAAAACAAATGAAAATTGTACCGCGCGAATACGTAATACATAAACCAAAACTTTCTGCATCTTAATTATCCCCTTGATTTGATTAATCTATAATCTATTACTGGGAATTTTAGTTATCCAAAATACATATGCTATGATAGTAACTAGTAATTCACTTTTGAAATAAAAATTATCATCTCAAACACCCCAAAAAAAATTGGTTAAAGGTTGTTTTATTACTTTCCATTTTGTAAAGATATTAGACACACTTCTACACTTGGACATCAAGCAATATACTTGTATTTATATAAGTTAGTTATTTCCTTGTAAACTACACAACTTAATTCTCACTTTGCCCCCAAGTTAAATAACTTATCACAAAACAAGAGAATGTATAACTTTGTATTAAACGCACAAATTAGGAAAATGCGGTTAGCAATTTGATGCGTCACTTGAGTGGGTGGTGGTATGGTTATTTGTTTAGTTTATATTTTACAATGAGTTTAATATACTTGTATTTCATGTCCTTGAAATTGCTTAATTCTGCTGATCATTTAAAAGAATTTTCATAACTGCATGCAATAAGTGAAAAAACTCTTCTCATTGCAATGAGTTCATATCCTCCTATAGCTACCTTAAAGTAACTAGCTAGCTAACACAGTTCATATGATTTAATTCTAAATTCTAGCTAGTAAATCAAACTAAAGAGAACATTCTGGTAAAGCAGTTGATGATTTCCAGCAGTAGGCATAGGACATATACTGCTTCCTATATGCCTCCATCTTTTGCTTGTCTTCAACACTCATATATATCTAGTAAATCTCAGTACAATGTGAAAGGCCCATCTAGTCATAGTAACTAGTGAAAAAAAACCTATCTTGGCACAAGTAAGCAAATTGGTGATAATTAGTACACATGTGTGGACTGTTGTGGTACATCCACATGTGAAAGGGGTGAGAGTACAAAAACTATGATACACTCCACTCTAAAACGCAGTAAACTGTCATTCCAGACTCCAGTTTATAAACTGTCATCTAGGGAACAACGTAAGTCGTTAATCTCCTTTAGTTCTCAGGGCAATATGGTATAAGCCACGACCCTCCTTACAACTCAACAAAGAGCGCAGTTTTCAACATGTGTTTTCCTCAATTTTCAAGCCTTTCTGGAGTATAATGAATAGAGCAACAGGTAAAGGCTACTTACAGTCCTGTAAGACACCTGCGCGTGTCACTAGTATGCCAAACTTCAAACATTCCTATCAAAACCGGCCAAAACCAGCACCATAATAATAATAATAAATTATTATTATTATTATTATTATTGCAAAAAAATGATAAAAAAAACGAAAAAGAAAACTGGAAACCATAATATATACACAAGATATAATGCTAATTATAGGACAGTTTTTACTAGTTTTAGGACTTTTTTTCTTTGCAAAAAAAGTCTAACTTTTAAAAATTACAAAGAGACCCTTATAAAGTATAAAAATAAAAAATCACTACTCCATTACCCCTAACACTCCATATCCCCATCACATTAATACAAATCATTCATCCAAAATGGAGCTTTACAGCTCTAGTCTAGATGTGTTATATGAACAACTCGGATCGAAGATGTTCATAACAGCTCCGTTCCGGAGTTGTTTCAGTATCGGAAACGGATGTAATGAAAAAAAAAAAAAGAACAAGAAAGAAACGAGGGAGAAGAAGATGAATAGTATATTTAGCTAAGGCCATGTTTGACAAACAACTAATATAATGAATAGTACCCACGAAGTTGGTCAAAGGGTAAACCGATTTTTGGCCTTCAACATAAGTGTTGAACTAACATGGACTAGGATGAAAAGTGCACATCTAGTGGGGCGAGGGTATATGTGATGTTCCCTTTAATAAATTTTACCCTAAAAAAGGACGGTCCCGAATTACTTTTAATATATATATATATATATATATATATATATATATATATATATATATGGGACGAGTTGCCAGAAGTGGCAAGTGATGTTGTGGAGACGAGTGATCATGTCCATCTTGTCGTCCATTTTCCCCTGATTTATGAAACTAAACATTTTATAGGGAAAATTTCAGATATCGTTCTCTATTCATATAGTATCCTTTAATTTAATGTGTGTGTTATCACATATATATTGTCCTCTAATGTGTTCAAAATTCCACTCCATGTCTTCCACGTCATCACATGGTTCATTTTGAAGAGAAACTCTAAAAGAAGGACTAGCTTATTTATTTCAAATATCTAAGGATTAAAGTGAATTTTTAAAATCTTAACTAACTTAATTATAAATAACTTATAAACAACCATCTTCCTACTCTAATATGTTCACTTCTTTTTTCTTGTTTTTTTAATATTGTCAATAATTTTTTTTTATTTTTTATTTATTTTTTTATTTTTTTTGTCACTCTTCCCTTCGGATAGTCTTTTTTTCTTTGATTGTTTTTATTTAATATTTTTATCAATTAAAAATTTCAAGCTATTCACTGATTAAGATGAAAATACTAAGTTTTCCTTTAAGCACCAAAATTATTGTATGTAAATAGTTCATTTTTAAAGCTTTGGTTTTGGTTTTAATATTAATGTTTTTGACCACCATAGTTTTCTTCTTTTTTTTTTTTTAAGTAACTCAAATTATTTTAACAATACAATTTAAGAAAAAGACATTTAAAAGTAAACTAAGATGTGCAATAAAACTTAGAACTCATCTAATGAAACACACACAGACAAAATGGAAAAAAAAAAAAAAAACAAGAAGGTAAAATAAAACAAGAATGTCAAACTAATCTTCTACCCTAACATACATTGTTCTCTTTGGAGACCCGCGGATGTTCATAGGTACATTACATCCATGACTTAATGTTTTTTTTTAAATCAAAAGTTCGTTCATTCATTAAACCTGAGGAATTACAGCTCGTCGATTATCCCGACATCTAACAACTCTGGGATTTTTATTACATATGTCTTTTTCCAGATAGTCAGATAACCAAACAGGACACATGTCCCAGATTCTACTGCTAGGTAATGGGATAGCTAATTTCATGGGAAGCTTGAAGTCCAGTGTTGACGACGCACAGGAGGCCGGAACCTACCCTTGCCAAAATATCTGCAGACATATTACTTTCTCTGTACACATGGAGAAGCTGCCATTCCTCTTGCTAGTTGCTGCCTAGCTAATCAAGTCCACCAGGGGCTGATGAATCCACGCCGGACGCATCCCCCTATTAATACATGAAACAACATAATTAGAGTCACATTGGATTTCAGTTCGACTTATCTGAAATTGAAGAACATAATATATTCCATGTAAAATGCCATAGAATTCAGCCATGTAATCATCAGATATTCCTAGTGAGCAAGAAAAGGCTCGAACAAAGCGACCATTTGTCAGTCGAACCAGGCCACCACAACCTGATATACCTTTACTCTGAAATCTGAATGCAAGAACCATCAACATTTAAAATAAAAGTCATATATGTATGTGGTTTCCATTGACACAAAAGAGTGAGTGTACGTACAGGTACTGGTGGTTGAAAACAAACATGTGATTGACGCTTTTCAGTGGTCGAGCGATCGGCTCTTAAAGATGTAATACAAGTTGATACATTTGGGTGAAGCTAAGATCCTGATGTCTAAAGATAAATCCATTCCTTAACAACCATGCAACATAAGCCATGATAACTAAATCTTAACGTGCTTCAGAGTTCACAGCCAACTGAGAAAAGACATGACATAAAGATATTTGTTCCCAGTCCCAATTTTGTGGGGTAAGAGCAAATCTAAGTCGAGCAAAATATGGACAGAAGGCAAACAACTGACAACAAATGTTTCTGTATCCATGACTTAATCCATGACTTAATGTTATTTTAATTGATGAGTATTAAAATTTTAACATGATTTGATAAGGAAGAGAATTGATTAGGAATTTTGGAGTGAAGAAGAGAGGGATGAAGACGTTTGGGAACTGGTATATTTTATAATTAATTAAGCTCCTTAAAATATTAAAAATTCTATTTGGTACGTGGTTATTTGAAATAAGTAATTTGGTACATATTATCTGATGACATGATGACATGTAGGACATGAAGTGAAATTTCGAACACATTATAAGACAGACAATATATGATAATGTACACATTAAAGAAATTAAGAAGGACAATATGTAACACCCCAGAAATTCAGAGGTTTAAAGGGGTTGAGAACGCTACTCATATCAACAAGGTGCACCTTTCTTTTCGGGATTAATCCACCTAGATCGAAGAACCTCAGAGTTAAGCGTATTTGCTCTGGAGCAATTATAGGAAGGGTGACCCACTGGGAAGTTCCCAGTGCGCACACGAGTGAGAACAAAGTGCGCGGATTAGAACCCGTGTTGGTCTGTGGGGCCAGCATATGAGCCCGGAGAGCAGCCCAGGAGTAACCGCGAGGGCCCAAAGGGTCGGGCCTTCGGTCGATTAGTGGCCGGGGCGTTACAAATGATATCAGAGCCGAACCAGCCCAAAACCCGCAAGGGGTGGACGGTTGGTTGGGACAAGGTCATGGCGCAACGGGGACGTTGCGCAATTCAAGGTGGGGTGAATGTAACACCCCACAAATTCAGAGGCTTAAAGGTGTTGAGAACGTTACTCATGTCAACAAGGTGAAACTTTCTTTTCGGGAATCCACCTAGAAGAACTCCAGAGTTAAGCGTGCTGGGAAGTTCCCGGTGCGCGCATGAGTGAGGACAAAGTGCGCGGATTAGAACACGTGTTGACCTGTGGGGCCAACATATCACCTCGGAAAGCGTCCAGGAGTAACTGCGCCAACCCAAAGGGTCGGGCCTTCGGCCGATTAGTGGTCGGGCCGTTAAACAATACTTCTGAAATTTTCCCCATTTTATAGTTATGTCCATCTATATATCGATAGATCTTAATTAATACATTCATATTTCTTTGATCATACATGCATGTCATATTTTACATATTTTAAATGCAATGGTCTAGTCACATTTTTACAGTTAATGTCTTTATAAGTTTAAATTCGACACTTTGTTGACATCATGAGATAGAAATTTGGAGTTGGGCAACTTCTTTTTCGAGGTCGGTACATAAAATGAGTATAGTTCTTTCAATTTCTTGTCATGCCAATATTGGTGCAGTTAGTTGGCATTGACCAATCTCATTCCCTATATCTCTTTCTATGCATGAGCTACAAATATTGTACTCTTAGGTCGTAGACTGTAGATGGTAGTATAAGGGATGTCATTGTGGCACGTCTATTTCTCACTGAAATAACAATATATATTGAGTCGGCACAGAATAGTAGTAGCTTCTATATTCAAACCTTTTCTTTTCAATTTTAAATATATATGTTCAGATGAACTTAGCTTGTTTTTCTAATTTCTAATTGACTAAATTAATTAATTAATTATTGGCATGGCGAAAACATAAAATGTTAGCAAGATTTTCGTCTGCAAATTGTATGTGGCGAGTAGAATTTCTTACAGGCGCCATGTCTGGAACTATTACACGAGCAATGGGCATTTTAACCATCAGAAGTGCAATAATTTATTAAGACCTTATTTCATTTGACCAACGTAGATGAGTGATTTGTAATTAATCACACCCAACTTTTATAGCATTAGACCTGATTTAAGAAAGTCATAATGACCGTTATTAAATTACAATTAGAGCCATGTCTTATTAGGAAAATCATGAAATTGTATCATTAATATATTACTCCCTCCTCCTCTTCTTCTTTTTTTTTCCCCCAACCACTATAAATTCAATTTGTTTTTTCATTTTTAAACAAAAAATAATAATCAAAATATAAAAGTTTTTTGTCATTATATAATTATATTCTTTAAAAGGGATGGTGTGAGTCAATTAGTAGTCATCTCAACAATTAGAATTCAGCATTTTTTTCTTCATATATATCCCTTGATCCCCTCTCTTTATTTTTCTTTTTTGGTCAGAATTATCCCTCCTAAATTAAACTATCAAGAAATGAATAAATACATGAAGAGAATATAATTTAGTTTGTTCCAATTTCTTCCATCATTCTACAAAGAAAAAAGAAAAACTTGAGAAAAAAGGAAAAAAAGCAGAATCTATTGAAAAATGTGAAACTTTTTAGCTAGAAGAAATACAAAAGGTCACACAAATTATAAGGATTACGCTATCAGATAAATGAAAATTTATTACAATGAGAATTTAATGACCACCTCCCACTAATCTCTCTGGCCATCTCTTTTTATACTTTTGTCCAAAGAACAAAGGTCAAAATACCCATCCAGAGCCCTTAGATTATGCTCCCATCTACGGTCTTGGTTCCATGCAGCTAGCTTGTTACAAGGCATAGTGTAAGCTCAATTGTCTCACATGTAAATTCATTTCACTCACTCATCAATAGCTACTACACAGAAGAAAACAACTTTCCTTTGATAGCTAGCTGTTTTGCTTGCATAAAAATAGTTCTTCAAACCCTTCAGATTTCTTTTCTTTCATGGAACGTGGTGGACTCACAAATTCACCATTCTCTGTTTATGGCAATTTCGAAAACAAACCGAATTCTTGGCTTCAACCAGCTCCACCACCTCCATTAAGTAGCAGCACCAGCTTCTTTTGGGATCAACAAAACAATTTTTCTTCTCCTCAAGACCAACAAGTATTCTATGATACTAATCAAACAATACCCTTATTTGATGATCATCTCCATCCCAGCAACAGCGTTGGATTTTCCGGTTTTCCATCTAATTTTGGTGGAGGTATCATTCTTGGTCCTCAGTACATAGAAGGGCTTCTTGATCACTCAAGTTTCGGTCAGGAAACGGGGTTTATTGATGGATTTGTGCATCTAGATGAAAATGGTTATGCTTCCGATTCCAGTCCGATGAACGGAAAAGAGAAGAAGGCTCGCTCTTCTACTATTCCTTGGATCAAGGGCCAATGGACAATTGAAGAAGATAGGTAAAAGTTTCATTCCAATAAAGTATTCATAATTATTACTTCAAACAAGTAAAACAGTTGAGGTTTTATTTACTTTCCCTTGTTAATTGTATTTATGTTATGTTAATATATAACAGAATCAAAGATATATAGAATGTTTATTCAGTTTTTCTATGTGTAGGAAGCTAAAAGAGTTGGTTGAGCGGTATGGGTACCGGAAATGGGCTATCGTAGCTCAGCATATGGAAGGAAGAATCGGAAAACAATGCAGGGAGAGATGGCAGAATCATCTACGCCCAGATATTAAGGTCAATTATATTCTCTCAGCTTTTTTTTTAAATTACTTTTAAATCATCTTTTTTAATTGATGTTTACTTGTTAATTGTTACATAAGTTAGGTATAGCTACACCTGCAAATTTCCATGCTTTCTCATGAAATATCTAGCTAGGGTTTGATTCATATTTCTCAGAATCCTTCAAGCACCTGAGAAATCTTAGGATTACAATTCTATTAGAAAATTCAATAGTTTAGCTAGCTGCAAATACAAAACTAATATTTGCATTCCATTGAAAATTATTTCAATCAAGTAGTAAAATTTACAGTTGCTAGGGTTTCTTCTTCAAAATTGTTTAATGAAGTTTATTGTTCGATTTTTGCTCACATGTAATTTTCATGTGACTGCAAACAACTTTTAACCGACTGGTTGTTAAGCAAGGCACTGACTTTCAGACAAGGAAAATATATATATTCCCTTGGAATTTTGCATGCATCAACCCTCATTTAAATACAAAATAATATTATTATCTTTTGTCTTCTCTGAAAGTGCATTAATGCTAAAGAACATTACATTGTTGTCTTTTTTGAAAGTTTAATTGTATGTATTAATTAATTTACAGAAAGATCAGTATTGGAGTGAAGAAGAAGAGATGAAGCTAATTGAAGCTCATAAAAAGGTTGGAAACAAATGGGCTGAAATAGCTAAGTACATTCCAGGACGGACTGAAAACTCAATCAAGAATCATTGGAATGCCACTAAAAGAAAACAGACTTCCAAGAGGAAAATCAAGAAAGTTGCTACCCATAGTAATGGAGTTAAACAATCTGTCTTACTGGACGAATACATTAGGAAGTTATATTTCAACAAGGGATCATCATCTTCATCATCCATCTCCAACTCAAATGACTTAAATGCCCCTCCCTCTCCTTCCGATGGTGATACACCGATATCTTTATTCACAAACGAGGATTATCATGAAGAGGAGATGAACTTCATGACCAACTTGTTTGGTGATAAGGATATCCGCTTTGGTAGTAATTTTAGCAAAAATGGTTTTGTGAATTGCAAAAGTACTGCGTCCTACCTAACATCAGTCACTCAGATACCTAGTGGCAATATGGGAAATAATCTGGTGATCACTTCTTCCCCAACGGTACACAATCACCTGGAACAAAATGGAGTTACTACCGGCATTCCTAAGGAAGAGGCTCCAATTAACGCGTACATGTATCCAGAGCTCTTCTTCCCTTCCTCAATGTTAGATGCATCTCTCGGAAGCAGTGGACCAAGCTTGGGATGGTGAATTGAAGCTAGCCGTTCGAAAGGGGAAGGGCTTGATGATCTCGCAATCACTCTTTAAAACAAGGGTTTCTACTAAAATTCCAGTTATTGTCCAAGTTAATATTCTATATCCAGTACTTAAATGTTGGGAGTCGATCTTTGGTTTTCACCTTGAAAGTCTAATCATATTAATGTTTGCTTAGTGTTATGTGATAGAGACAGTTTGATTATATATGTTAGGGTTGTTGTAATACCAACCTATAGTAGTTTGTATATGTAACAATGTTTGAAAACATTTTTATGTATGACAGTGTGATGAAATAATTCCCTCCAGGGTTAATTGTTAAATTTTATTGTTTATAATATTATTGCAATCATGTTCCTCTTGTTTCTTCTTCACCAGTAATTGTTTTCTTGCAGTTTTCAAACATCACTTTGACTATAATTTTGTTTTGGCCATGATAAGTAGACAGTAGACCGGAAAAAGATGCTTTAGCTAGCTCAAGTACTACTTGTTAACTGCCTTAGCAATATTTATGCAATCTTGTTTCCTACATCTGCTGATGATCTGCATGCTTTGGTTTGTTAATACATCTGATATTTCTTCTCAAAAAATATCAAATAATTTTCAAATGGAGGAAATTAATTTCTAAATTATGAAAATAGAAGTGTGATAAGAAAAAAACAAAGGATCACTTTCAGTATTGTTTTTACGTTATAGATAAAAGACATTAATTCATACTTATCTTTGCTCCATTGATTAGTTTTCGTCGTCGTTGTTATTGTAAATACAATTGTTATTGTAAATACAAGCCCTAGTGATTATGTCATATAGTAAAACAAAAAAAAAGTGTTAATTAATTAATATATGATCGCAATTTACTTTTCATAATCTCTAATTAATAAATATAAGTACTCCCAGTTGACTAGCTAGGAGTATCTTATTTTAACATTTGTATTGCATTGGTACAATAATTAAGTACCCCCGCTATCTGATTTGATTTTTTTATTTTTTTATATATATGCCATAAATCAGCTAGCCAGATAGGTAATTAAGTAATTTGATCCTCATTAGCAAGGATCTATTGCATGATCTAATTTTTTTTTTAAGCGGCAATTTTTTTTATTAATAAACTAAGCATCATAAATGCTCCTCAAACCCATTACAAGAAAAACTCACGGAGCATACTCCGGATACCTCAAAACCAACGATAGATAGATGAGAGAAACAACCTTAATTACAACCGAAACACAAACTAGCTATTCTAGGATTTTAAATTCCAAATTGAAATGCCTTAAGTCAATCAAAACCTCTTAATATACATACTCCCTCCGTCCCAGAACAGTTGCACCATTTTGCCATTTTGGGCGTCCCGTTAGAGTTGCACCATTTCATTTATTTGCCATATTTGGACATGGTTATAATAATTTTATATTCCATCAACACATTTTGTGGCCACAAATCCTCCATAAAGTAAAAGCAACACCCACTATCAATATAACTTAGTATTTAAATTTTCTCCTTATTTTATGTGTCCAAAAGCAAATGGTGCAACTGCTCTGGAACGGAAGTAGTATCTCTTAAAACTTTATTACTAAAATCTTTTTAATAAATTCAAGAGTACTTTCTTTTAATGGCCAATCTATCGTACTATTGCTACTCTAATACTACAGTTAAAATTCATTTTTGATACCTCTGAGTGAAACATGTCCAATTTCTATACTCAAAAGTGGTTATGTCCAATTTAGATACTCTAGTGTAACACCCTGTCCAATTTATATATTTTAAAGTGGTTATGTCCAATTTAGGTACTCTAGTGTAACATGCATCATATCCAATTTATATATTTTGTCAATTTTCACTCGAAAAAATGCACGTGTAAAATACACTAGCTAGTCAGCATAAAAAATAAACACTTTTAGAAAATTAAAGACGCATGCATTACACATAAAATCAAAATCATTAAGAAGAAGAACCCCGTGGAGAGAAGATTCCAAGTTGAAGGCGGCTCTGAAGGCAACGAACCAAAATTATAAAATCATTTCGACCGACTAAGTATTTGTCATCTATGATGACTAAAGTAATGTACAACGCTCATATGTTAATCTTTGGTTAAAAATTGTGGTACAATGAATTTGGAAAACAAAAGATTAATTGTGTTAGTGTTGTTTTTCCTTTTTCAAAAGTGGCATAAAAATTGATGCTAATTAATATGAACATTTTAATGACATTGTATGAAAGATGTCGATCCAGTTTTTTTGTTTTTTTGAAAAATTATTTTGTCATTGGCGTGTGATTTTCATACGCCCTTATTTTCCAGTTTTATCACAATCTTTTAATCTGGTTAGCGAGTGCATTTCATGCGCGCATGTATTGCACTTTTTTCGGTGTGAATTGAAAAAGTATATAAATTGGTCAAGGTGTTACACTAGAGTATCTAAATTGGATATAGCCACTCTGAAATATATAAATTGGACATGTCTCATTATGAAGTACAAAAAATGAATTTTACTACTGCCTCCGTTGGGATTCAAACCCCTAACTCTCCATGCTATTCCAACACCCTTAACACTCTTCCACCCTTATAACTCGAGGGTATTCCCACTGTAATCTCAAATCAAATTTCATTTCATAATTTTATAATATATCCGAACCATCTCGACTCGAATGAACCCAAGCTAGAATATATACCTCAATATCACCCATTCCTACATTATTTAGGGCTCCACCCGTAAGCCGTAACTTTTTTTTTTCTTTTTTAAAGGCTAAAATTTTATTATTTTATAAGAAATGTTCGGAACCGTTTACAATGAAAAGTAAAAAACAAAACAATAAGCAAAACGGTGATGCCACGCCCGTACGTCGTAACTTAAATTACCTTTAAATTTAAAATGGATAATACTTAAATTTAATTAATTAAAAAAGATCTGATAGAATTCATTCGTCAACGTGAAACTTTTTGGAAGAAAAAAGTTGTCAACTAACAGATTGTTTGAATTTACAATATTTGTAGCTAGCTGGTTGGTGAAGAATTAATTATAAAGTTTGGAAGATTTACGGAATCTAGTAAAGGGCGTGACCCTTTTTCACAAGTTTTGTAAGCTAAGGTTACGTAATATATTTCATTTCGAACCTTTCGGTGTTGGTGTTGAATGAGTAAAAGAAAATGTCAAAAATGTGAACTTGTTGGTAAGGAAAATCCTAGGCGGCTCTGGTGACACCGGCGACGTTCTAGGCGGCACATCGGAAAATACGATCATGGCAAGAGAGAAGGGGAATGGACCGGGTCGCCCACCAAAAGCTAAGGTGGTGGCTCCACCTCCTCAACCGGTTGCCGTGGAGGAAGTTGTGATAGAAGCGACAACAGAGGAAAGTTTGTCAGAAAGCGTAACTGAGATTCCGGCTACCAATCCACCGGCTGATGACGTATCTGATAAGGGGAGGCAGAACACGCCTGCGACAGCTGTTACACGACCTATCACACCCCCTAATCAAAATCATCCAGGTACTAACAATCGACCTTCGATTGTCCCTGTACTTGGTTCATTGGCTCAAACAGAGAACTTATTGTATGGTAATCGCATTCCCACACGGGACCTAGAATTACCGTATTTTGCACCAACGGTTGTCAATGGGGTAAAGGAGGCAGTGATTCTTGAAGAGGATGTTGTAGAAGAGGTGAAATTCTGGGAAAACTCTTTTATCATGTATAATCTGGGAGATGTCTTACTATAAGCGCGGTCAGGCAATTTATAGCTAAGGTCTGGTCCTCTGTTCCAATGCCAAGAATATACTATAACGATGAAGGGTTTTTCATTCTTCGGTTTGATTCTGCTGATGTTTGCGAAGAAATCTTGATGAATGGACCTTATACTATTTATTCCATGCCTATGATATTGCGCAAATGGACTGAGTACTTTGTGTTTGATAAGAGTATGCTATGTCTGGCTTCTATCTGGGTCCAGTTTCCTCAGCTCCCTCTGGGGCTCTGGGGTAGTAATGGCCTTGGTCGTGTGGCTAACACGCTGGGAAAGCCAATGCTAGTAGACGTATGCACAAAGAAGAAACTGAGAGTTTCATATGCGCGGGTGCTTATCGAGATGGATATCACCCAAGAATTTCCTGAAATGACAAAGGTTCGTAATCCAAAAGGTAAACTCTATGATCAACCGGTTGTGTATGAGTGGACACCGCCCAAAAAGGATCACAGACGAGTGCACAATGGGAGCGGACAGCAAGGCTGGAGGCCTAAGCCTGCGCAACGGGATGCAGCGCCTGTGCGCAATGTTGTTTCTATCCCGCAGCCTGTAGGCTCCCAGACCCCGGCTGTACAGGACACTACTGCTGCTACTGTGAGCGCACCGGCTCCTGCTGGTCCCATCATCCGTCAGCAGCCTGTCCCGGCACCACCCGCTAGTGCATCCTCTAGTCGACCACCTGACCAGGCACCACACCCGGTAACAAATACTAGCTCTGCTGCTACTGCCACAAGGGACAAAGAATGGCAAGAAGTAGGGCGGAGGAAACAGGCAAAGGAGAAAAACATGCAGCAGCAACTCACGGGTCCCCCTGTGACTTTTGGAAGCATAACCAATGAACAACAAGAACTTGATGCCCTCCAAGCAGGGACTAGACGGCCTAATCAATGATAGTTGCTTGGAATGTTAGGGGCATGACTGAAGCAGCTAAACATTTGGAGGTTGGCTCCTACCTCAGAAAGCATAAATTTTCATTAGCTGTGCTACTTGAAACTAGAGTAAAAGAATGCAATGCTAGTAGAATTCACAAACATTTTGGAAGGCATTGGTGTTATTTGGACAATTATGATAAGCATCGGAACGGTCGCATATGGGTGATGTGGGATGTGAATAAACTCAAGAATGATTTTATCTGTTCCACTGATCAATTTTTACATTGCCGGGTTGCTAGTATTGATGGTGCGTTTCAATTCCTTCTCACTGTGATTTATGCACATAATCGATTGATTGAAAGACGACAATTATGGGATGATATCCAGCAACTCTCTCCATCCATTCAAGGCCCTTGGCTCCTGTTAGGTGATTTCAACAATGTTATGAGCACATAGGACCGTACCTGAGGCCAACCGGTGCATGCAAGTGAATATGTTGATTTGCTTAATATGATGGAGAGTGTGGGAATTAATGAACTGACCATGCATGGAAGTGAATATACGTTGACTAATAAGCATCAACAGGGGGTCGTATATTCTAAGATTGACCGTGGTATTGGCAATTTGGAGTGGTTCCTCACTTACCCTTGGGTGAAAATATTACTTCATGGACGCGGCGTGTCGGATCACACACCGCTTACCATACAACTTACCCAACCGTCTAGGCGGAAACAGGCACCCAGATTCCGGTTTATCAATGGGACTGCCACCCATCCTGATTTCAGAGAATCGTGCGGCAACAATGGCAATGTCGTGTTCAAGGGCGGCCGTTATATATGTTATTTGGACAAAACTGAAGTCATTGCAACCAAGCTTGCGGTTGCTTCAGACATCTTTCACTACTCTGGAGGCGGATATTCGAGCAGCTCAGGCAGAGCTCGAACTGACGCAACAAGCCTTAAACCTGGACCGTTTCAATCCAGAACTTATACTCCAGGAGAAAACACGCACCGCACACCTTTTGCTTCTTTGTACACGTGAAGAACAATTCCTACAACAAAGGGCAAAAGTGAATTGGTTAAAGCTTGGTGATGGCAACAATGCATACTTCCATGCCATGGTATGCGATAAGCAAATGCAAGTCGGCATACCTAGCTTGGAGAATGATCAAGGCCATATTTTAACCGCTGTTGATGCTATTGAAAATGAGGTAATTCGATTTCATACACAACTCGTTGGAACATCTCTGTCTAACCGTCTGAGTGTTGATTTAGAAGCTTTGCGTCGTGCGCAACTTACTGAGTCGCAAGGCCAGGAACTTGTTGCTCCGGTCACTGATATTGACATCTGGCAAGCTGTCCAGGACATTGATGATTCCACAGAACCAGGTATTGATGGTTATGGTGCAAATTTTTTCAAATCTTGCTGGTCGACTATTAGAGGGGACGTTACTACTGCAGTTAAGGATTTTTTCCTTAATGAACGCATGTATAGTGCTATCAACTGTACTTTGGTAACTCTTATCCCTAAGACTAAAGATGCAAGAACCATGAAGGCTATGCGACCCATCTCTTGCTGCACTACAATCTACAAAATCATATCTAAAATCCTTACCAAAAGATTAAGTGTGGTGATTAATTCTGTGGTGAATGATAGCCAGTCGGCTTTTCTACCTGGATAACATCCTAATTGCACATGAGCTTGTCAGAGGATACAACAGGAAAGGTGTTTCTCCTCGATGTATGATTTAGATGGATCTTCAAAAAGCTTATGATACTGTTGATTGAGATGCATTGGAAGAGATACTGGCTGAATTGAATTTTCCACCACAGTTTATTAGATGGATTATGATTTGTGTGCGTTCGGTGTCATACAGATGCACGGTCACTCCTAGTAGAATTTTGGTGGCAAATAGAGGAATTCGCCAAGGTGACCCTATCTCACCTTTGTTGTTTGTATTAATTATGGAGTACCTTCATAGGAAACTCCAAACATTGAAACGAATTCCTGATTTTAATTTCCATCCCAAGTGTGAGAAAGTCGACTTGACAAACTTATGCTTTGCGGATGATTTACTGCTCTTCTGCCGAGGAGATGAAGGCTCTATCCAACTCATGTTAAAAGAATTCCATGAGTTCTCTGACTCCACATGACTTAAAGCGAATATGGAAAAATGCCATGTTTATTTCGGTGGTGTTCAGCGCACGACACATGAGCGAATATTGAATACTACAGGTTTCGACTTGGGCAAATTGCCGTTTAAATATTTGGGTGTCCCCTGGCATCCAGAAAATTATCTGTGCACATGTGCCAACCTTTGGTGGAAAAGATTGTAGCACGCATTAAGCACTGGACCTCGAAATTACTGAGTTATGCGGGGCGGCTCCAACTCATAAAAAGTGTCCTTTTCTCGATCACTAATTATTGGTTGTAAGTCTTCCCACTACCCCAGAAGGTGCTCAAACATATTGAAGCTTTGTGTCGAAGCTACTTATGGAGTGGGACTGAGGAGATTACAAAAAAGGCCCCCGTCGCGTGGGAAAAGGTATGTAGCACCAAAAACGCTGGAGGGCTTAATGTTATAGACGTGAAATGTTGGAACAAAGCAAATATGATGAAACTGCTATGGAACCTGAGCTCTAAAGCCGACAAGCTATGGGTACGATGGGTCCATGCATATTATATAAAGCAGGAGCAAGTCATGACATACTCAAGAACTCAGAGTATTTCATGGATACTGCGAGGTATATTGAAGATGCGACACTTTGTCAGTACTAGCCAAGCGTGGAATGCGATTGATGAGGGGGGGGGGGGGGGAATTTCCCACGCGTGCTGTTTATCATGAGATAAGGGGTGGAGAACCTGATGTTCCTTGGCGTAAAATATTTTTCCTCAACGGGGCTCGACCAAGAGCATTATTTATCCTCTGGTTGTGCGTTCAAGAGAGGTTGTACATGAAGGACAGGTTGACAAGATTTGGAATGCCAAATGATGGGGCTTGCGTTTTTTGCCAAAGCCAAGAGTCGGTGCGGCATCTGTTCTTTGCGTGTCCCTTCACCAAAGCTCTTTGGGCTGCTGTTCTTGCGTGGATGCGCATAACACACCAGCCAATGGCCCGAGATGGGAAGCTCCAATGGCTAGTGAGAAGGTCGAATGGAAAAGCAATGCAAGCAAAACTTATTAAGCTCGCATGTGCTGAAACTATATATGAACTGTGGCGGCGGAGGAATGAACATATTTTCAACCCCGGAGCTGCTCCCAGTGACCTCCTTGAGCGAGTAAAGGAAGTGATTAAGTTGCGATGTATGCTGATACCAAAACTGCGTGGAGTTCAGTTGAGTTGACGTGAATGCCGACAGAACAGAAACATGTGATATACTGTGCGCGTGTGCATTGTATGCGGCTAAGAGTAGATGTAGATTTCTGTTTTCTGTTTTGCTGTTTTTGATAAGATGAGTTGTGAGCTACTGTGTGAGTCATTGTTTTGAGAGGCCTGGATTTTTGATCGGCATTGTTTTGACATTGTTTTGAATGAAATACAAACGTGATCTTCGTTCCAAAAAAAAAAAAAACTATATCAATCTTATAACTCCAAATATGTCTGCATCAACCTTATATCACCGTCAATGTTCGAATATCTGACCTTCATATAGTACTTTAGCACCCTTACCACTTGATTACCATTATAACTCCACTTTTATGTGGTTTTAAAATTCTAATTTATATAAAGGTGACTCGATCAATTTGGTTATAGATCTGGATCTTTGTTCTATCAACTTCCTCTAGGTAATTTGAGCATATGATTTAATTGGGGTATCATATATCATATTTATAGATCGAACATCTTGAAGATTGGAATTGGAGGCCGGAGTGGGATTCGTATTAACATGTTTGAACTTTATTGAAAAATTGTTAATTAATAAATTTCTTTGAATTTTAGACAGGCTAAGGCTAATGATATTGTCAAAGCAATCGCTCCGCATTTACTATTAGCTAGCGTATTAGCCATACTGTTAGTCCCAATCAGAAATAGACACGTGTACAGTAATAAAATTAAGAATTTCTACGATTTTTGTCTTTCTGTTGCTTAATCCGTCTAGCACAAATCGTAAAAAGAAAAAAGAAAAAGAAAAAAACCTCCTCCTCCCTTTCCACCACCGGCACGAAAACCCCTCCGCCTTTTCGACGGCCGGCAAGAGAACTCCTCTTCTACGCCGGCAAGAAAAACCTCTTCCACGCCGGCTTAATCGTCTTCCAGGATTATAAACGAGCGACGCAATCTCCGATTCTAAAGCAGTGACCCAATTATGTGGACTATGTTTTAAAAACGGGTCCGGCCGGTTCAGCCGTGAACCGGCGATTGGGTGGCTCGATAATATTCCGATCTGACCCCGGCCTAATCCGATTCAGCCCTGGTCCGACCTCTTTTTGGGGGTGTCCAGCTCGGCTTCCGGTTTCCGATTTCAAAACATAGGTTCTGAATCAGCACGACACAGTGGTAAGGTTGTATGTATTCTCCAATTCAATAGTGTTTATAATACTTACCCTATAAGGTACTGTGTATAATGGAAGATGAATAAAATTTCCTTTCCGGTAAACAACTAAATTTTGCAATAACATATTTCCTAACCTGAATATTTCAGGCCTTTCACTAAAACGATGGCAAAATCTTTACTATCTTTGTAGACGACGACAACTACAATTAATGTTTAAGCTGAAGATTTAGCAGGCCTCCGATTGTTCATAGGCATTAGATTTTTAAGTTCCTGAGTATGATTTACACATGTTTTCTTGTTGCACAGAAGCTGAGCTTCGTTCATGTTGAGCCGGATAATTAGTCGGGCTTCTTCTTATGTTTTGTCCGTAACGAAATTTATTAGACCTTGTGAGTGACAACTTACAATTGATAACAATAACAGTTTTGAATTCATTTCTGCTAATTTCTCAAGCGATGTGAATGTTACGTCCCATGACTTTCACAAACCTACCTAATTGCCCTATAAAAAGGAGGACTCTATAAAAAGAAGGAAAACATTTATTTTACAAATAAAACATTTTTCACGTTTTTTAATTTTTTCATTTTCTTCCAAATTACACATAAATTTTTCACCAACTTTTTTTTTAGATAATACTAATTTTAGAACATTTTTTTACTAGTTCCATAACATTTTTTTTTAACCGGCAAAGCGAGGATCAATAATGGTTCTTCATTTATCCCCGTGGTGACTCGAACCCCAACATATTAGTTGGAGTTGAAGCAGCTTACCAACTGAACTACGCTTTGTTGTCACTAGTTCTAGGACAATAAAATTTGCAAAAAAGTCTATAAATTTCAAAAATTGTAAAGAGACCCTTAAATTATCCCCTAACATTACTGCATTACCCCCTAACCCACCAAATTTCGTATCCACATTACACTTATACAAACCCTTCATCCATATTCATGTGCATTTCAAACTCTATGAATAATTTGAAATTTTAAATGATTAATTTTTTATTGGAACGAATGAATGCATTTCGCATTTCATTAGCACTAACCAATAAAATATATACCGACCGAAGTTCAGGCAAAAGAAATAACAAATATCCTTAATTAACAATCAAGTAAAGAGCCTAAAAGACTTAAAACATCCTAACTCAAGAACCAAATTGCAGCCTTTCCAACAACCCATATCAATCAGATTCAAGCCAACACTCTTAATTGCAGGGATCACAAAGATGGTCCCAGGCTATCAAGGATATCGAGTTTGCTTCCTTTCCACTCCACATGTTTCAACGACATATCTGTTCAATATGGTGTATGTTCTTCTGGAGTGGGAAAACATGTATCCAATAATTTGCAATCGCAAACAGGACACTCTTTATTAATTGGTGGCGACCGGCATAACTCAGAAGTCTCGATGTTTAGTGTCACACTTATTTAGTGATGTTTTCAATCAGAGGTTGACACATGTTAACCATAAGCTTTTTAGCATAAGGTCATTTGCGAAGCATAAGTTTGTGATATGAAGTCTCTCGCATTCCAGGTGGAAGTTTAAGTCCGGGATGCCAACCAATTCCTACAGACATCGAGGTAAGTACTCCATAACCAATACAAATAAGAGAGGGGATATGGATCCCTCTGCGGAGACCCCGTTGAGCACGTAGGATCTTGGATGGTACTCCATTAATATTATACTTGTATGACACTATGATGATTGAGAGCATGATCCATGAAACAAATCGAGTTGGAAGACCCGATTCTTGTAGGATGGTTTCTAATGCACTTCACTCAACAAAGTCATATGCTTTTTGCATATCCATCTGCACCATGCACCTGTGTGAGATGCTTCTTCTGTTATAACCTTGGACCAGCTCATGTGCTAATATAATATAATATTATCTTGGATAACTTAATTACTAGGTAAAAAAGCCGATTGATTATCTTCCACCACTGAATTAATGACTTTGCCAAGCTGAGTAGTAAGGATCTTTGATTTTGATATGATTTTGTACACTGTAGTACAACAAGAGATGGGCTGCATGTCCCGCATACTTTGAGCTGTTGGAGTCTTTGGGAGTAAGGTTACTAATGTGCAATTAAGGGCATGATATAAGATTCATTTGTCAAAGAATTTATGTACGGCCTCCACGGTTCCATAATTAACTCCATCCTTAACAATAGGTCAGGCCGCTTTAAAGAATTTCGAGCTAAACCCATTGACCCCCGGGGCTTTACTTTCTCCAATTCCACATAAAGCTTACCATATTTCATCGGTACTGATAGGCATAGTAAGACTGTTTATGTTTTGTCCGGACAGTTTCTTTCCTTTCCTCAGAACCGCAATATCCACACTGCCAATCCTTTGTGCTTTAGTGCCAATTAATTGCGTATAAAACGCTAGGGCCTCTGTTTCAATATCCAGATCAATAGTGTTGGCGGTTATGCCATCCATCGTAACCAATTTATGAAGTCCAATCTTCTTATTCTTTTTGCGGAAAGATGCATGAAAGTATGCATTGTTTCCGTCCCCAAGCTGCAACCAGTAAAACGATTAATTTTCCATCAAAAGAAATACGTACGAGCTATTTAATGCATAATTTTTTCGTTATTAATTAAACTTCTAATTGTATAAAACGATATATACTCATTAGATAATTATGCATAACATAAATAATTACATTAAAATCACAAAATAAATAATTTTTATTGATAAAATAATTAAAACAATTGAACTTGTCGGAATTTGGCGGAACCGACCAAACCCTTGTTGCCCGACGCGACGGGCTGCCTACCAAAACGCAGACAGCACCGCATGCAACCCGGTGAAAGGTTTGTGTATAATTTATAATAAAATAAAAGTTTGAATTAAATGCAACCTAAAAAATGTGAAAATAGATTTTAGTGCAAAATAAAATTTTACAAATTGCAAGTTGGCAGTGCAAAATCTACAGTTGCCAATCGAGCCCCTGTATAAGAAACTTCAAATTTTACTCCCTTGTCATTACAGTCCTGTTCTGCGTCCATTATCTTCTTCTTCTTCTTCATTTGCTCCAAACTTTCAAAAGTACTACCCAAACTCGAACACCACCTTTCATAAGCAGCAGGTAGCACCATAGGACAAACGAGTCGCACTGTTTCTCGGAAGGCGAAGCTCCGGTATGTTGTTGTTTTCATTGCATTCTACCTGTTTGCGAATATGCCTCACAGAGAGAATTGGCTTTTCTTTTCTTGCCTCAGCTCTATTTCCAATTCATGAGACTCACCATTTTGTTTCACACACTGACAGGTTCTCCATTTCAAGTATTTCTTGCTGAGTTTGTTGCAAAAGTTACCAGGGTGATATGAATTTGGCTTCTTGTAGTAGCAACCTCTGTTCTTTCAGCTCTGGGTTTCTTGCTTCCACCAATTCACGAATAAAGACTTCACAAAGGGTATATGTTCCAGATTACTTATTAGTTATTATCATTAGTTCATTACCAGTATGTGTTTGAGAAATAGAATGTGGAGTGATGGCTGGTTTATCTCTAATTTTGTTGTATTCAATATTCATTGTTGTCTCCTGGTAATGCAGGGATGCGCACCGAAGACGGGCTATTTGAACAGCAGTGGCAGGACATTGAAGGTCACTGCTTATTATGGCCTCAAAAGTCCGCCTTATAAGCTTGTGAGTTTCTCCTTTTAATGAAGAGATAGTCATATTTTTCGCTCTTTTTTAATCATTGCCCTTTCGAATTGCATAGTTAATTTAAGTGGCCATATTGTTCGCTCTTTTGTTTTTAGGATGCTTTAGAACCATACATGAGTCAGAGAACACTTGAAGTGCACTGGGGTGCTCATCATCGTAATTATGTAGATGCTCTCAACAAGCAGCTCGAGAAGAATGATGTACTTTATGGATGTACAATGAATGAGCTAGTCAAAGAGACTTATAACAATGGCAATCCATTGGCTGAATTTAATAATGCCGCTCAGGTATGTATGTTGCTTGAAAGATCTTATTTGATATAGTAAAACTGGGCAATAAGTTTTATCATGATTAACGAGTTAGATGATTCATGTGTAAGTATTACTTACTTGCTTGGTGAGTGGGTGTTAATAGTTTTCTTAATAATGTTCCCAGGGTTAGAATTAAAAATATTCTTAATAACGAATAATGTTCCCAGGGTTAGACCGTTAGAATTAAATTGCATTTTGTGATAAAGCAGCATATTTGGACATATAGGTTCTCATGTGAGTTGGTTCTAAACTCCCTTTCCGAAATTCAAAAAAATAAAATAAATGAAAATGTGGAACCATACAGGTGGGTCGTATATAGTGCACACCTCCTAATTCGTGCTTATTTATTATTCTTGACATAATTTTCACGAAATGTATACAGTGTTGCAAAATGTTCGTTAAAAGTAAAGCGTCTTTCATTAATGATATATGACTATGACATATCCTTCCTTCTTGGGCGCCTGGTTCATACTTGAGCTCTATCAACTCCAACCACAAACTTAATACCTAAAATCATTTAAAGAAACATGTGAACTGGCAACTAACCGTGCATGTCATTAACCTAATTACTTGTTCTCACTATCAGTCATTCAGTCTAACTTAAATGGGTTCTTACTTGGTTAGCACAGAGCGTAGTCCTTAACTTATCTTAACTTCATTTCTTATTGGCCTAATGTAATGCTCACAACTTAACTGAGTTCTAACTTGGCTTAGTAATTAATGTTTTCTTGGCCTGACATAAAGCCGTTCCACTATGTTATCTTAGCTTTAAGTTAACTTCTCACATAGCCTGGCTTGTCTTAATCATGTTTTAGGGAATGTTTGCACATTCACCTAAGATTCTAGCATGAATTTTCCAATGTGCAGCATGACATAAAAATTCATGAACTAACATGTCAATACATATCTTGAATTAGATACCAGACACGAGGACGAATATTCTGCTGTCAAACAACAATCTATATACAAAACTATGTTGCTTCACAGTCAGAGTAATTCATGGCCGTGGGGTGGCCAAAGCCTTACCTGTGCCTGCAAACTGCAAAGCATTACAATCACAAGCTATTAGTCTCTTCGTGTCGTTCGGTTTTTGTTTATAAAAGGTCTAAATGGTTTCTTTGATGATTTTACTTAATATTTAGCAAGCTCCTTGTGTATGTTGTGATTTTGTGCACATTGCCAGTCCCATCAAAATCATGTATATATCTTTCTTCTTTGTGTATTGAAGAACCACAGATAGTAGTGACATGCTTACTGCAATCACGATACTGATATGCCAAAGTCTTAGGTCTGGAATCACGACTTCTTTTGGGAATCGATGCAACCTGGAGGGGGTGGCATGCCCACTCCGGGCCTACTTAAGCAGATAGAGAAAGATTTTGATTCATATGCCAATTTTAAGGAGAAATTCATAGAAGCGGCCCTCACATCATTCGGTTCTGCCTGGCTTTGGTTGGTTGGTAAGACCTCTTAAGCCACTTTCTGTTGCAACAATTAGTCTAGTCAATGAGAGTGTACTTGATTAGAGTAACTGCTTCCAGAATCTTAAACAAACTTCTGATGTAATAGTGAAATGGCAGTTTGCCGCGTGGACACCGAAAAGGATCATTATCAGGATTTGAATTTGTACTGTATGCTTGGTTCAGCTGCATGCTATGTTGCTTGAACTTGAACTTGAACATGGCTGTTTCTAAAAGTAATATTCAGGAACGGAAATAATTAGGAAACTTACATTGTTTACTATCAAAATTATATTTGTATCAGATGGATATGTATATGCTTTCCGTACAATGCCAGGGACATTCCGTGTATAATTTCCTTATAAGTGTAAATTGTCCAAGTTCATTGTTACTTGTCTGACCCGATAGTATATGAGATGTAGAGAGATTCTTTTGCTTAAACGAATCAGAAGTAAATTTTTTTCTGAATTGTTACAGTAAAGAGGGAGAAGAAGTGTCTTGCAATTGTTAAATCATCCAATGCAGTCAACCCTCTAGTATGGGACGACATTGTAAGAAGCTCATCTATGTCACTCTTAGTATACTGAATTCTGGCTTCTCTACACTTGCATTTTAGTTCTTGCCTTTAAGCTTCGCTAATATAAATATCTTATTATTAATGCAGCCAATCATCGGTTTGGATTTGTGGGAGGTATGCACATATAATCTCTTTTTTATGTGAATTAGGCATGCATCATTGCACTTAAGATGATCAAAGAAATCCACAGATTTGGTCCATGCACATTTTGAACTATCTAATTTTTTTTCTTTTTTTGTGTTTTCTCTGGGTTTGCAGCATGCTTATTATTTGGATTACAAGGTGTGTTGTCACTTTTTTTTCTTTTTTTTTCTCCTGGGCATTTTGTGAACGTTTTCTAAATCATGGAATTTTCTAATCTGCTCTGATACCTGTCATGTTCAGAATGACAAGGCCGAATATGTGAACGCCTTTATGGATCACCTAGTATCATGGAATGCAGCAGCAGCACGCTTGGCTCGTGCACAAGCTTTTGTGAATTTAGGTGAACCAAAAATCCCGGTCGCCTGAAACCCTGTTTTGGAGGTGCATTATCCAAACTGCGGACGAGTTTAGCACAGGATTTTTACAGAGGATGCATGTCAGGATGAGGCGGTACGGTGCAATGGGTCAGTGCTTCACTGATAGGTCAAAAACATGGCATTAAGGACTAGATATATTAGCCAGCTCTTGATGCAAGACAATAGCATGATAATACTATCGTAGAGAGTGTGCCAAGGTAGTTAAAGCTGAGTTAGGACTATGGGGATCATTTCTAACAAATACCCAAGATTTTGGTAATGCGTTTAGGTTAGGCCAATGAATTAGCCAACCATTTGAAGATTATGTTCTGAGAATGTTTTTCTACGTAACAAGTATGCTTTCTCAATGTTTGTCGGCCGTGAGCCATTTTCTGTTTGAGTTGCGCCAATGCGTTAAGAGTTTACTGCTCTGGTCTGGTAGCTAGGACTCTGTGCTTGGAATGTTTATGCGAAAACAAATCGTATGGTACTGCAATTTTACATTCGATAACCTTCACTACTAGTCTACTATCGTACTAAAGGTATTTAGCACTTCTCACATTGAGCATATGGTGGTGCTGTAGTTTGTTCTTGAAGTTGTCGGTTAATTTCAGTTTTAACCGTTCACCTCTGAATAATGGTACTTGAATCAGGTTAGATCTTTATAGTTATAATTCACTTCAGTTCGATTCATTTTCACTTCTCAATGAGTGGTGCATTGATTCACTCATTCATGTACTAGACTTGGACACAACTGTGCTTATAAAATGCTACTGTCTGTTGTGATTTGAATATACAAG
Source organism: Plantago ovata (assembly GCA_028274465.1). Taxonomy (NCBI): domain Eukaryota; kingdom Viridiplantae; phylum Streptophyta; class Magnoliopsida; order Lamiales; family Plantaginaceae; genus Plantago; species Plantago ovata. The sequence continues at coordinate 83,494,148 of CM051458.1, read as the reverse complement.
AATGCAGAAATGCAATTCATTATCAGGAAAAAAAATAATGAGCCTATAATGTAGTACAGAGAAAATATAATCTTTGACAAGCCCATACATAGCAAACAAGGAAAGGTGTATGGGCTCTGCAGAAGTTTGGTACCGCCCACAGGTCAAGATCAATTTTCTTGCCTACAAAGCTGAAAATGTTCAGGTTGTGACCACACAAGTACCATTGCCATTTCTTGAAAAGCTCTCATTTTGACTATTCAGACAGCATTGCCAACTTATTCATATCATTAACTTTGTTTCCCTTCCCGCTAAAAGAAGATTTAGGTAATCGAAAGGTCATCTACACAAAGCGTACATAGGGACTAGTCACGATACGTATTGATGTGAGTTTATACGTTGAACTTACAGATCGGTTATTGAAATAAACTGCGTGAACATTATCTTAAGATTCATACTTAGTTGTTTAACTGAACCTGAGTAAGCTGGCAGGTAAATGCTATCCATTAAATGGTTCAACCCCTAACCAGTGATCACAGATATGTTGCAGAACTTGAAAGATATGCAATGAGAAGTGATGAGTGCATATGGAAGAAAAGTCATCAGCTGCCTAGAAAACTTTAAGACAAATGTTCTCCTCCCCCAGTCATGTGTAAGTATGAAGAAATCAATGCTGATGAAGAAGCTGCAATCATTATTATTCCTAAGTTTTCAACAGTTCACTTTGTGGTTGTTAAACTCAGTCAAAGTTTGTTTTGTGTTTTGTCAAGATGCCTACAGGTTCCACATTGTAACTGCAGTTGATCACTGTTTCCAATTATAACTTTTGTTGAACCCCATGCCATGCCATGAGAATGGAAACGTGTGTGCTAGTTTTACCAAGTAGTACTACTAAGTACTAACCTTGTCCAATTACATTATTGAGGTTTCACTGAAGCAAATAATAAATCTATACAGTAGGCCTTCTTAATGGACAGAAAGACCAGTTGCATCAGGAATAGAAACATCCAACTTTTTCCAGGGTATATCATATCAAGCAGATGCCAAACAGCCAAAGCTAAACAGTAGGTGAAGAAGAAGAAGAAGAAGAAGAAAGAAAGAAAAGCAGAAACATGTTGCCCCAAACATTCAAACAAATCCAATCACATCAATCTATTAGTCTATTACATACTTTTGTGAATTGGCAACAACTAATAAGCAACATGGATGTATCAAATCAAAGGAACAGCTCTTGCATCAGCCTTTTTCCAAACAAGAAAAAGCACCCCCAAGCATACCCTTTAAAACTTAGGGTTGCTATGGAAAAGATAATATCATAAGAACTAGTATGAACATAGAAAACAAAAAATGGTTGGAAAGAAACCAAGGGAAAAAAAAAGGCAAACAATGAACAGTTAAGTATGTAAAAGTCATATATCTTGAGAGGCCTAACTTTGAGCACTTGTCCACAAGCTTACATGTGACTTTTTGGAGCCTAATGAGCTTTCTTTATGTGGCCAAACTCCTGCTTTTTATTGCTTTACTCAAACATATTTGTCCAAAGCCTTCTGCTTATGGCTCATGAAACATCCAATCAACTCCAAATCATACTCTCTCAAGTACAGGAAAACACTGAGGCTTCTTTTATCTGAAGCTTAATTGCTTTTGCATCTTTTCATCACCCTGATCACCAAAATCAAGTCTTTTTCTTTTGGAACTGCCAACGGAGGTACTATCTTCAGTCCTTTGCAATTGGATTGGTGACAAATCAGGAGACTTAATCCCACTCTTCATTTGCACAAGTTGTGTATAGCAAGAAATTAAATCCTCCTGCAATCAAATTAGCATGTTACTACTATAATACTCCATGTAAACTAAAACATTAATGCATCTCATCTTTTCAAACAACAATGTGCACTGGACTAATCATTAATAATTAATAATACAGTTTCAATGAGAATAATCTAAATTAAACAACACTCACAATTTGAAGAGCAAGATTAGAAGCCAAAGGAGTAAATTTGAGCTCTAGAGCATGTCTACTCAATCCTTGATCCAGCACAACCAATGTGGCTGCTGCCGCTATAACCGATGGCCTAAAACTCATCATCTTCACATCTGCATTGTAATAAAATCAATAACATTCCACTTAAAAACCAAAAAACACTACTCCAAGACTAGCAAACAAACTGAGCTCAAACTGGGATTTGATCAGCTACCTTTAGCTGCAGCATCTAACAAAACTTCCCCAACCCCCGACAACACGTTCCCTGGCAGCGGTACCGAATCATCCTCGTCCCGCAACTTCCTGAGAAAGAAACGAGTGTATGCAAATGGACTAATTGATCCCATTTCCCATTCAAGAGTCTGCAGTACCATAAGCTCCATACTCTGTATCACATGGTTCTCAAAATTATAATCCTCCACGCAGAACTCCGATAGCACCGGCACCGTGCATTCCTCCATTTTCGCAGCCAACGACAAGCACGCTATCGACAACAGTTGCACTGCCCAAGGTTTATCCACCTGCATTGCATTGCATCAACCAACAACATTCAATAAATTCCAAGAAACACACAGAGAGAATATAACTTGTACTATTAGAGTGCTAACTACACAAACAACAATTCAGATAAAAATTTTAAAGAGACTCACATCAATGGATCTTCTAGAGAGAAATCTATCAAGATAAGTAATGGACAAGTAGGCGGTGTGGAATTTGAATCGAAGCAACTCCCTTTTCTGCATAAAAAACACTGATCACACTCAGAAACACATAAAAAACATAAACAGGACTAATTCAAGAAAATAGAAACAGGGGCTCAAAATTGGAAACTACTAACTCGTAGAATGTACTCAAGACCCGCCAAGCGAGCAGCACCAGTGCCAGTGCCGCAAGTCTGCAAAAACTGTCTCAATTGAATGGCATTGCTCAAAACTTCTCTGTCAAGAAGAGACTGTATATACTCATCATCATCGTGATTATAGTTGAAGATCGAATCGAATTGATTGTTGTCATCGCCTTCTTCTTGTTCTAGGCTAGAGACATTCTCATTACAGAGCAACAAGCTACTACTGGGAGAATTTTCCATGTTTCTGTTTTTTAGTTCTTGGAAGAGAAATATGAATATGATGAAACGGAGACGTGATGAGTGCCGCCAAAAGAGTAGTGGGGGGGTTTTATGAGGATGGTATGGAGGGCTAATTAAGTCATGTGATTAAGGAAGGGAGCCTATAACCGTCAAATAGTATAGTAAAAAATAGAAGAAGAGAGTCTTGATGGGTGTAGGTAAGTAAGTGGATTGATTGGTTGGTTGATAAATCTATAAGCAACAAGTCTTGAAATGCGGCGTGAGTTCAGTGAAGTCGGTTGGTGCTTTGCGGTGGCGGAGTGGCGGAGGAGAGGAGAGGAGAGGAGAGGGGAAGAGAAGTGGTGGTGAGGTTTGGAGAAAAAGATTTTGGGGAGTTGAAATATAAGTATGGATTGGAGGAGAATTAATGGAGAGAGTATAAGAAAAAATTAGTGCACTTCTTAGAGTAGTACAGTAATTAATAATAAATCATCTTTTTGACCGGTGAGTGTTTTATTTAGGAGCAATGGACTCCTCTCTCGTTTAATGAGAGATATGTGACCCATCACCCACTGGGGTTCTGCCATCTGGATTTCAATACCCCCATATTCCCATTTTATTTTATTTTATTTTATTCTTTTTTAACTATTCAGATTTTCTTTTCCAATTTATATTTGATAAATTGAATACTCCTTTCCATCTCTTCCATTCCAGTAATATTTATGAATTTTAATTTTGACTATATATTACTTTTAAATTATAATAATAAAATTATATTTTGTCAAAGTCGAAATCTACTTATTTGAAAAAAAAAGTCAAAACTCGTAAATATTACTTAGACACGCGACTTCAACAACTTGAAAAATCAATTGAGTAGGTGGCGGAATTGAGGAAGGTGGTAACGGAGAGTCCTAGGGTTGCAAAACTTCTAGGGTTGGCAACGGCGATAACATGGTGGCCCAAGGTGAGGAAATCGAAGGTCAGGGGTAGAGAACGCGGTGGCAGGGATGTGTGGGAGGAGCTGTCCGGACGAAACCACGTTGTTGAAGAAGAAGATCCTCGAATCGATCGTTAAAGGATGCCACGAGGCGGAGGAGAGTCCAACAGTACAAAAAATTCTTGGAATCGGTGAACGAACGAAGTTGTAGGGTGTTATCGAAGAGCTCAAACCAATCAGGGCAGATTGTATTTTCAATCCCAAATAAATGATGGGCTTCAGATGGTAGAGGAGTACGATACAACTCAGTTGTATAGAAATCAACGAGTTTGTCGAAAGGAAACACCGGAACGGGGCTCGAGGTCTTTGGTAATGGCGGGCAGGGTACTCCAGGAGCAACAAAGAAGAAGGACCGGAATTTCCAGTCAAGTTGCAAACCGGACAAAAGTGGTCCAACCCAAAACCGTTTTGAATAAGGATGGGGTGCGAGCTAGGACGTGAACTAGGAGCATTGGAGGAAGACGGAGAGCTCATACAACATCGTGAGCCGCTTGAGGTGGAAAATCCCCACACGCTTGGCCCATGGCTAATTCATGGCCCATGAAAAATCCACTGGTGGAGAGTAACTAAAAATCTTATTTATTTTGAATAAGTAAGTATCTAGAATTTTTAGGAGATTGTTTCGAGATAAATGCGAGTTTATTAGAATTCACTTTTACAATTATTTCTCGCTTAGAACTCTAATGTTTCGAGATTGTTTACTATTCTATGTCTCTCTTGTTCAACCATTAACATTTTAAATTCTTCTCTCTTTCTTGACGACCTACATTTCCCTTCTGACCCAATTACTGTTAGAGAACACCCGGTTTGTGCACTTTATAGCGAACTATTCAACATGAATTTATTGATGAGGCCAAGATTCCTACCCATTTCATGAAATGAAAATACATATTATTAATAATATTTGTATGAGTAATATTATTAATTTTTCTAAAGTTCTACTAAATGTTATTATGCTTTTGGCTTTGGGAGTTTTTATCTCTAACCCGTGAAATACTAGAGGGCAATTAAAAATATTTTTATGTAGCGATGCGATGCCAACGTTGAGGGGCAAATTGTAAATATGAGTGGAAAAAGAAACAACTTTCCATGATGGGCCATGGAGGTTGAGCCCAAGTACCCAGTGATGTGGCCAGTCAAAGATGACATGTCGGGTTCGTGATGATCTGGGCCGGCGTGGGCCCGACATTTCGTATTACGTTAGTAATTGAATATTTGTATTGTATAAATGTATGCAGTTGTTTTTGGAATTTTGTGGATGATTCGAAGCTTTATAAAAAGATAAATCGGAAGTGTTTTATGATGATTATTATTAGTAACTGAAGTATTTTACTATACTATCTGTTGTTTTGTGTTAATCATTTTCTCGATTTTGACATCTATGTAGGCGATTATCAATGTACAACCAACCATAGTGTTTTGTAATTGTATAGTTAAGTGTGAATTGATAGTAGGTAGGGCATGCAATTTAGTTATAAGGTAGTCAAGTGGAATAAAATTGGATTGATGAGGGAGCGGTGTAAAGTTCGATCTCTAGTAAAGATAAGATGGTTTAAGTGTGGAAATATAAGGTGTTATAGGATGTTGTATAACATTAGTGGATGAGTAATTGTATTATTTGTCGTTTAAAAAAAGTATAGAATTTCCTTACTATTAGGACATTCAAATTCAGGGGCGGACCGAGAAAATGTTTTCACCCCAGGATAATACGAAATATACAACGAAATCCATCTACGAACCTGGGCTTTTATCAAAATATTCGGATTTTAACACTAAAAAATTGTAAAAAGATAAAAAGGATCCTGGGCTGCAACCCAGCCCAGCCATGGGCTGAGTCAGGCCCTGTTCGGATTTGTCTCCGTGTAGAGATTCAAAGCAGGGCCGATTGATCTGATACCATAATAGAAATTTCGATTGATCTGATACCATAATAGAAATTAACATTTCCAAAAGTTTAAATTGATAGTGAGGTGAATAATATAATCATTTATGTTAATTCTTCAATAATTATAAAAAAATGTTAATTCTCCAATAAATATATACTCATCCGTCCCAGAACAGTTGCATCATTTGCTTTTGGACACAAAAATAATAAGAACAGTTAAATATTGAGTTATATTGTTAGTGGAGTTTGACTTTAATTTATTAGTGGATTTATAAGTTATGAAGTACATTTATGGATTATAAAATTATTATTAACATGTCCAAATATGGCAAAGAAATGAAATGGTGCAACTCCAACGGGACGCCCAAAATGGCAAAATGGTGCAACTATTTTGGGACGGAGGGAGTATGAAGTAAATTGCGATTAAAAGTACGTGTGAGTCGATGATGTCAGCATATAAATTGGAGAGCACCCTCTGCGTAACCGCCCATTACCATATGGTTTGGCCTCTGTCCATAGAGGACGGAACATTACAAATGGTATCATAGTCGAACCAATTCAAGGTAAGTATATTTGCCCTAGCATGATTTTTAAAATGGTTGACCGAATGAGAAGTTTTTATGGTGTACTGTGTACGCATGAGTTTGGATAGTTAAAGTGTGCTGGAAAGTACATTATAATTTTTTTATTTTTTTTCTGAAACAACAAAAAGATTTAATGATCAACCTCAAAAAATTTAATATACAAGAAGTACGTGTATAATGTATTGATCTGCAAGATTAGCATATCATCTGAATCTCATAAGTAGCCATATCGTTCTCAATGGTCGTGACTTGACCTAAAGGGACGGGCCTTACAAGTTTTATAAAAAAAAAAAAAAACTAGAATTGGTGTAGATAAATTAAAAATACTGTATAAGTCAATTTGGCTTTATCATCTTAATTAAAATTAATACCGATATTTTGCAAGTCACATATAATATACTCTCTCCCGCCCACGTAAAACTACACATTTGATTCTAACAAATAAGTTTTTGGAAAAATGACTAGAACATATTAAGAAAAACTAAAAAACATTTGTTTAGTACTTCTCTGTGAGAGTAATTGAATAAAATAATCAAAATTAAAATTTATTGACGCGATAAATATTTTTTCATTATTCTGAATTATTTTTGCAAAATAATTATGACATCGGTAGTAATTGTACATTTTCGAAAGGAATACTTAGAGGGAGTACGCATGTTCATAAAATGAGGGAGGTGTGCGTTGCAATTTGAACATGCATGTTGGATGGACTTGTAGACACATATATATGAAACACGATATTTCATAGGGGTTACACGTCCTAGTACGTAATCTGATTTGAGCACACTCAACTTCGGAATTCTAGTGGAGTGCGAACTAATAGGTTGTTAGAAATCCATATGTAGAGAAGGAGCCAATTGGGAAAGACAGAAGATGCGATTTCACTGCTCAAAACGAAATCAGAGCAGAGGGCATATAGAATATAAGTATATCAAAGTACTGCAAAACTCCAACTCCATTTGAGAGCGTATTGACGCAAGATCCGATACTTACTTTGTTTTAGTGTTTTGTTTAAAGATTAGTAAATCTCCATTACTAATCTATTTCTAATCTATGTACCACTACATGTTTATATTAATATTTTACTGCATTCTACTTATTTTAATCACCTTAACGTTGTCTGTTATATCACATCAGAATCCCAACTACAAGTAAGTAATTGACACATACTAGTAGATTAATTAAGAATGAGTTAATTAAGGTTATGGAATTAGTTGTTGATAATGAAGTACATTTAGACTAATCCAACAAGTACTAAGCACAGAATGAATAGATTGAAAGAAATTAATGGCGCCAAATATACTACTCCTAGTGATTGACCAAGACCAAAGAGCTAGAGATCAGACAAGTCTTTGGTTTTCATAACCTCTTGGATCTTGCAGCTAGCTAATTACAGTACTACTAGTAGTACTAATTAGTCTTTGCAGTAGTGGTAATTAAATTTCAATTTGGAGATATCGAGACATTGCTTGTTAGTATTATTATTATTAATATAGCAGTAGTAGTATTATATATACTTGTTGCTGTTATTATTATTATTATTATTATTATTATTATTATTATTATTATTATTATTATTATTATTAAGGAACTGATTAGTTCATACTATGATAAAAAATACTCATTAGGAGCAGTATATTATTTTTCATATAGACATAATATATATTTGAGCTAGCTGGAGTCATAAATGTAAATCAATATATAAAGTACATGATATAGTTGAATTGACTTATATATTTGAGGAGGATCATGGAGTATGTTTCAAGTTGTTATCAATTATCAATATGTTGTTTGTTACATGTGGAAAGGATACATGCATTTGAGCCCCATATCGATTTACCTGAGGTAGTAGATATTTTGTGTTGGGATTTATGTTGTATGTCTAATCCGTTTGACGAATTACCTCCAATGGTCGTTGGCGCATATTAATAGAAGTTCACATGGTGAAGAGAAATCTCGCAAAATTAGAAGTCTTGCAAAACAGAGGGAGAAAGACTTCAACGGAAAACATAAAACAATTCACCAACTTATTGGTTTTAATTACCATGATTACGGTGAAGCTTATATAGTAGCTTAGACCCGACTAGAGTAGAACTTTAATGATTTAACTTGACCAATAAAAAAACTCATGACACAATTGGATGAATAGTAAAGTGACATGTGACATGCAATGCCTAAGCAAAAGGGATTTGGTTTTAGTCTATGTTATTTCGTCTTAAAATTGATTATTTTAAGTTCAGTTCAGATTTGTCTAATAGTATTTTATACTACAAATAAGTTCAGTTCAGATCCATTCAGTTCAGTTCATTTCAGTTCAGTTCACACAAATAGAACAGAGCCTTAATCAATTAAAAATTGGAGACTTTATCCAACTTCAATGGTTCAACCTGATTAGTACATAACTGAGTTGAGCATAAATGAATTGAACTGAATTTTTTTTATAGTATAAAATATTATTAATTGAATTTAAACTGAAATTAAATAATCAATTTTTATTTTTAGATAACAACGAGAGAAAAGAGTTTACCCACCGAAGGAGATAAAATCCCAGCATTTTGACATTCCTATTTCATTTAGAAGCACGTATTTAACTTGGGCGTACCAATATAATTAATATCGTTTGATATGATTTGATACCTCTAAATTAGTCCTGGAAATTTCTTACCAATCGATTGAATCGAACACACTGCAACATCCACCAACGTACTTCCCTATCTTCTTAAATGCATAGTACAATTCACATACTATTAGCAACAACCATTACAATATACTTTTAATACATTCTACCTGTAATTTGTAGGAAGTGAAATAGATGTAGGTTGCATTTCATCCGGTTTTCCTACTTTTTCTAGTATATTTATTAAATTAAATTAGATTAAGTACAAGATGATTTGATATTTTGTGAATAGACACTAGTGCCCCTGTCCTTTTTCAATTTAAAAATCTGAAAAATAATTGGTCATAAATTGCAATGACTTATTATGCATGTGTTTTGTTTTTTAAACGAAAAAAATTATTAATGAAAGGGCATAAAAAATATTCCAGAAAACATATACCAAAAATACACGGAACAAACCTTCTGGTACTAAATTTAAGAACAACCAAAACAGTATATCACATCTGGACCTCAAGAGTCAAAACCAATATCTACGCCACTAGACCAAACAAAATTTGGGGTTTCTATTTTCAGGTCAGGTTCGTACCGACCTAAATGTAGGTACTTGTTAGATGATTGCCACGTGGCACAAGTACAATCTAATATATTTTATTATAATTTACTAAATTTTAGTAGAATAATGTATTTTCACCTTTCTACCCTTAAATGAATATTCTTAAATTTATCAACTTATAATCTAAATCAATCAAATTCAAAATAAAAAATAATTACTATACAACAAGGAAAAAAAAAAAAAACTACATCATTTCGTGAATGTCATCCACCATCTGAAATCACAAATGTTTTTCTTGATCTTTTTGAGTTCACAAAAAACCAACAAACACGGCAAGATCGAAGAACAACATTACAGGAAATCATCCCCTCTGTTTTCATTAAAACAGGGCACCTATTTATTTTTCTTTTGCACAATAAACTGGCTGGAAATTAACGCCTCTGTTTGTAATCAAATTAATCATCATTGCACCATGTCTTGGATCTCTAGCTCCTTAATATATGATGAATATCGCATAAGATAGTTCTCCATGAATTAAGACTCTTACGCCTATTTAGTAGGTGTAGAAATTCATTGCAGGTATGATAGTGAGGAAGAACTCGATAGGTTAGGGTTCTTCAGCCTGATGAAGAAATTCATTATGTCTATTCAGTAGGTGGGGTGGATGAATAACGATTTATATTATGCTTAATTGAATTGGATTAATTAAATTATTTGATTGTGATTTAAAAGAAAATTAATAAAGGTTATAAATAGTTTTAAATCTGATTTAAAGAAATATATATATAAAAAATTATATAGAAGGACATCATGGTCAACTTATATTTTATGTGAATTTTTTTATTATTAACGAAATAAATTTTAATATATCGTACTAAAAATTGCATGTAAAATGGCTTTGAACCGAAATGAACGGATAAGATTGAATTCAATGCCACATGGCAATTATCTGACGAAGACCTGTGCTCAGGTCAGTACGAAGCTGACCTGAGAATAAAAAGCCCCAACAATCATTATTCCCATAATTACATCAATTAACAATCACAAATAGATATGGAATTAAGGTTATGTAATTGTGATACTCCCAAAAAATTACATAAAACATCTTCCATAATTGTGATTGTTAATTGATGTAATTACTCCCATAATTAAATCAACCAAACAAAAATTACTCCCACAAATTTTTTTAATACTATACTATTACAATTACAATGTTTGGCCCACAAATTTGCATCGATAAATCTCTAACCAGCTTCAATTCAATAAGTCTCTATACAAAGCAAATAATCACTCATTTCGGGGATTGAACCCGTGACAACTTGGATACGGGGTCTCTCAACTTGCCACTCGGCTACAAACGCTTTGACGAAGCTTAGTTAGTCAAGTTAACATGGACGACGAGTCTGAATTAGTAGTTATAATAGTCGTACTATGGAGTATAACTTAGATTAATTGGAAAAATAATTTGATTAATGATGTTATATTCGTAAGCATAGGTAATATTTGCTAGATATGATAAGGCTCGTATTCATTTTTTTTTTTCATTTTCTTTTTAATTATGAGAGTGCCTTGATAAGGCTCGTAATACTAATTAAGTTTTCTTGAATTAATTCAAGCGTGTTCGAGAGCCAAACGAGCTGAATTTGGGTATAAAATTAAAAGTCCAAGCTCATGCTTATATTTTTGTCTAAACAAATTATGTCTTTGTCTCGGACCGTGCATTATTAATTCGAACTTGAGTCTGACTCGATAATCCGATCAACTCAATTCGTATCAACTAACAACATCAGTTCATACTTCCTACTAAACTAAACTGAAAAAAATCGTTCATGCGAGTAGGGACTAGAGAGTAATAGTGAAGAAGTTACGTGCATCAGTCATGCCTTTACTTATGGTTTCGATCATATGTCATTTTCATTTAAATAAAATAATTCCTCCTGATATATATGGGACAAATTACACGTCTTTATCAAGAAAAATATATATCGACCCAAATTCTCCCATTATATTTCACTCTTGATTTTTTATATGAAACATTATAAGTGGATCGAGTACTATATTGTAAAAGAACACAAATACTAGCCTTTTGCTAGAGATATTATATATTTATATATTACATGCATTACGTTACAAGTTACAATTTAATTATAGAAGTTTCGGAATCTTTTGTGCTCCTGTGCATATTGGACTGGAAAAGTTAATACAACTTGTCTTTAGCTAAATATTAATTAGGGGCTTTGCCTTTTTCACTATTAATTATCATTCTTTTTAACTACTACGGACCACGGAGTACAGGAGTAGTAATATTAATTCCCTTATACTTTCGATCGCTATAAGTTAATTATGTATCAAGATTCCAGCCATTTCTCAAAGAGACACGACAAAGTATACTCCATGAAAGAAAAGCAAGAAAAAAATAATACGTAATCGGTAATCCTCGTGGTCTTATATATGATTCCTCCTATTAAATCATGTGTTGTCAAAAGCGGGGAATTAAAATGAATGAGCACATATGTACCTTTTTTTATGCTCCATCATGCATAATTTCTTTTTTAAAATTAAAATTACAGTTGGTTGAAAATTCACAACCGCTACTCTTTGGGTGCGCATTTGGTAAATCTCATGGGCATGCGTAATAACATGCAAACTATATAAGTCAAGTTAAATCGCAGCGAGTTGCGATAGGCTCGATTTAGAAGTCATAAATCTCAAAAACGGACTCCCCTTAAAAATTAATTCTTATCTTTAACCAATTGAGTCACCCTTGCGGTCTCTATCATACATAATTGTTGGATTAAAAGTTGTATTATATATATGCCCTACATATAAGATTATAAATAGACCGCTACTTTGTACTACTTTTTTCACTCTTCGAAATATTCTTCTTTTGGTACATCTTTAAAGGTCATTTAATTTTTTTTACTATATTGAACACTTTTTAAGTTCATAGTGTTTTATAAGGATTCTAATAATCTATAAATTCTTCATGCGAGACTGTTACAGAAAAAGTAGAAAACCTTTTTCATTTTCACAAACTATTGTGTTCACTTGTAAATTAAACAAACTATTATGTGATGTAGATGTTCTAATATGAATAATGCACGGACTCCAACTAAAATACTACTACCATAATTAAAATCTACGTTTATATCTGTATTCACTATTTAGAATCAATTTGTATCTAATAACACACGAACCACAATCTAGAGAGTATCACATTTAATATCCCCCAAACATCTAATTTATATACTACTTATTATTACTTGTGTACATATCCGGATATGAATATATATATCAGATAAATTTTGTTGTGGTTCATTTCAATTTTCAACCAACAATCTTATTGTTTCAGTTACACTATGATTATTAGGAATATCAAAAACCAAAATGACTGATGATACAAATCGATACATGTAAATTGTATTCGGGACGTAGTAATTGTATATATGTACTGTTCTAATTTTTTTTCACACTTATTAAATCTATCTCTCTTTTTTTTATTATTAACTCTCTTGTTTAAAAAAAAACAAATAAAAAAAATACATGCATGAGGAAATAAAAAATTGTAGGGTAAAAATTTAGAGTACACAACTAAAGTATCAAAACACACTTAACAGTAAACTTTAAGTTGCTAAAATATCAAATAAAAGAAAGATTGGAGGTAGTAGTAGAAGTATATAAAGTTTGTTAAAGGAGACCCTAAGTGTAATAAACCAAAGAAGACAAGGAAGCAGGAATAAAATAGTGATAAAGATACATCAAGGAATTCCGTGCTGGTCAACATCTTTGACCGAATCCCATTTACACACACAAGCATCAAATTTTAGTTTCCTTGTCATTGTGTTAATGTTATCCGTCTCAATGATTTTTATTACGATTGAATATTAATTTGATGTATGTTTTTAAAGAGTTTGGTATATTATGTAGAATAATTAAACTCATCGAGGTGATTTGCTAGATGATACTACTAATGTGTATACATTACACCTATAGATTAATTCTGAAGTTACAAGTTAGTGTGATGAAATTGAGCTGAAATGATGAAATGATTTAAGTAGATGTGTAGTGTTTGATCTCTAAGTGTGAAAAGCCCCAATGAGTTTACAAATGATCTTATTTAGGGCTTATAGAGACTACAAATGAGCTTATTTAGGGCTTATAGAGACTACAAATGAGCTTATTTAGGGCTAAAAGTCCGAATTAGGGCTTCCTATGGAGGCTATAAAGGGGCTACTAATTAGTAGCTCATGATTTCGGTGAAGTTGTTGGTTTTGTACAATATTTTGTAATCCCTCCCGAGCATTATTTATGTTCTTTCTTTAATTAATAATATAAAATAAAGGGTTAAGCAGTTTAAACAAAAAAAAACTTAGTGGGCTACTGATTAGTATCCCACATTTAAGCCCCGAATATGAGAACCTACTATAGAAAACACAAATAAATAATATGAAGTAGTAATATGTAACAAATGACTAATATGGAACATATCGGATCCAAAAAAAACCTGACCCAAACTATTGGAGACTTCAATTATAAGGGGTTTTTTTGGACTTTTATGTTAAAATCCCTCTAATTAATCCCCAACCATGAGTGATCTAATGGAAACATAGCATGGTTTAGGTGTTGGGTATAAGATGATAATGTGGAGTAGTATCTTTGCATATAAGTGTAATAGTAATCATAATATTACCGTTTAAAAAAAACCTTATAGATTAATCCATTTACACGTCGATCCCTATTGGAATGGAATTATTGACACGTCAATAACGCTCACACAATTATTTAATCATCTCCCTCTAATGAGTAGTACTAGTAATTAATGTGAGACCATCATCTCACGCAGATTATTGGCTGTAACTACTGGTAATTAGCACTACTGCTTCAGTTGGGGATAATATTACTAAATCAAACAATTACTACTCCTAGTTTGCAGCTTTAATCACTCACTAGTGCACTCTGCTCTTCTGCTAGTACTGCATACGGAGTACACTTTTTAATGTAGGTTATATTTTTAGACAATTGGCTTACAAAAATATTCAAAATAACTCAGATTCAGAATCACATAAGTACCATGTATGGGATGTACCTGAACTTCGTACTTGATAGATGATGACCTTAATCTCTAGACAACCAAATTACGAACTTTCCTGCCAAATCACTCCTAAAATTTCAAACTCGGTGATATTTGTCGAATGAAATTTGCTGAGATGTGGTTTTACCTCTGAACGTTAAGTTCATAAACTCTACCGATATAAAATACAAGCAAACTTAGGTTGCAAATTTGCAAACTTTAAGAAGTCGCATGTACATGTGAGACTTTAATGATCAGTTCGCAAAAATGCGTAAACTTTATTGAGCAAGATTATTATTATTATTATTATTATTATTATTATTTTTGGCAATTATGCTTGCATGTATAAAATATAAATTGTAAAGTACTATTACCACTACTTGTCAAGAGCATATCACACACTAAATTTCCAAAAGCGAGTTGCCAAAAATCTGTTTTTGCATAGTAACAAAGATTACTTTTCTTTTGTAATTGATCACCTTTCTCTTCGTTTTATTCAATCAACCTCTTTTTACTTTGCTTTCCAGTAAAAAGAATAACAAAGAAAGAACACTGTCTTTCCAATTCCCTGTTTTATTCCCCTTAGTTCTTGAAATCCTTATAACCCAGTTATTAGGGAATACAATGCCCAAGATCAAGAACCTACCTTTTGATAACTGTTAAACAAAGAAAAAAAACAAAATGCAAGAAACAGACACAGCAACACCAAGTAGATTATTATACTACTACAGTTTACCAGGTTGAGTTACAACTTACAAGTGCTGACTGGTACCACTTTGGTTTGGTCTCCTTAACAATATGTATATATTCTAGACCTAGGAATTTGAAAAGAAACAGAGAAAGAAAGAATCATTGTTAGAAAGGAAGCTTTTTTTTACCTGTTCTTTTCTCTATGTACACATACTATGCATACATTACCATGGGGAAATGAAAAATCTTATTATACTATGTAAGTCAGTCAGTGAATCATAAGTACAAAATACCAGATGTTGGTATCACTGGACCTCCACTTATACTCAGATATATTGCAATAAATGATTAAAATTTACAACATATTTACCCCCTACTTATTCGCGAATCAGCTAAAGAGTAAGTACGAATTATACTAAGTTGGGAGGCAAAAAGCTTAGGCTACGTGCCCATTCACACTCTAGTACATGCAATGTAGTAGCTAGTTAGAGCAATTGATTGGTAACACTGTGAATTTGTGTCCAAAATTCACATGTTATATATATAGAAGAACTGTTTCCCAGTCAAAATCAGTACAGTTGTGAATATATAGGATCCATAAAAACAATCTCCCCTTTGTTGTGGTGGCTAGGCTAGCGCTAGCCAGAGCAATTGATTATAGTCAATGAAATTGATTAGTTTACTACATTGGAGAAGAGGGATTTTCGGAACACTTGAACCAAAAAAGGCTACCATTACTATTTATGAGTATATTTTTGTATATTTATACTACTCTATAATATACTAGCATCCTGTCATAGTAATAATAGTTTTCCAATATTGCTTCACAATTTCTGGCACCATTCTGTATAGCACAAGCATTCAACCATCAAATGGGTCCAGACAGGTGTTCTTCTTGTCATCTCACTATCAAATGATGAATGTATGTGATTGCATATTTACTCCATAGATAGAATGAACTTCAGAGCTATACTAATAATAATTCAACTATAATCTAGAAAACATACTCATATAATCTAATACTAGTGTTGTTTATATTAAGCCTATGCAAAATGAGGTGAGTGTGTAGTGTATGTTAGTTGGAATTGAATTGGTGATGTAGTACATGAGAAATTTACATACAAGGTGATGGATTGGAGTAATGGAAGCAAGACCAAGCAAAGCTTAAACAAGGGAAACAAGAAAAGGAAAAGAAAGGGGCAAGAGGGACAGAAATACCCCATAAAAGAACACTAACTCCCATGCCAATGCCATTCTCTCTTTTCTTTTCTTTCACATAAAAAGTCCCCTGCCAATCTCACATTGCTCCACTGATTTACAGCAACAAAATTTAATACTCCTATAATTTTAAAATTTTATTTACAGCTAGTATTTTAAATAACAAAAAGAAAAATAGAAAAATAGAAAATATAAGTCTCCATATTAATACTACTAGTAAGTTGGATTCCCAAAGGGTATAGTTTGACTGTGGCAGGGAGGCAGCTCATCCATTGATGCTATTCCCAAAACTCTTCTCCAATCTTTCTATGGGCAGCGTGCTTCCTCACATGCCAAGCTTCCCTCTCTTCTCTTTCCACTAAATTCTATTTCTACCCCACTAAAACTTTCTTTTTACTCACAACTCCCCTCATCTTTGCACTCTCATCATTGTTACACTAGCCTATAATAGGAAGGTTGTTAGGGATATCATTATCACATGGAATTTTTCAAAGCAAGTACCAGGACTACTGAAGAGGGTGGTATAACAAGTTACTCTACTACCCCCCATACTATTGATTTCGTCTTGTTTGATCTTCACACTGTTTTTAGCAGTATCATATGTTAGAGTTCTACGACCCGTCACAAAGTAATAAGAAAATGTATGAAAGCAGGAAATGTAAATGAATGAGTTGGAATGTGAAAAAGGAAAATGTAAAAAATTAATGGACATAAGGAATTGTAAATATTCAGCACAGCATTATCACTGGTCACTTGATCTCTCTTATGGGAACTACGGTTGCTATCGAACAATTAGATAATTTTGGTATAGTGATATTCAGACCAAATTTATACAGAGAGGAAACTGGATCAAATTACCAACAGGGACAGGAAATCAGATGATAATTTTCATCCAGGCTTAGTCTAAGAGATCAACATAGACCAGATAGGCATTTATTGTGCCGAGTGAGAGAAGCTTTTGTATGAATAGAACCCTACTACACAAGAAGCCTGAAGCCCAGATATGTCGAGCATTTATAATTCTGTTAAGTGGTTTATAAGCCCAGGCCATGTTCATTAGAATGTCACCAGATCCATAACTCCATAAGCATGTATTTCAGATGTATAAATATCAAATTTATGAACTAAATCTATCTTAAACTCGGTCTAGGTAAAAAATTTCACGAAAAGGCACCCTACCGTGTCTTCAGAAGGAACTATACTATAGACACAACAGAAACCACACAGATGTGGAGAGTTACGCCAGTTAGAGTTGGCCTGAAACAGGCTTCCAAAAAATTTCATGAAGCATATTATAATATGCATGGTAATAATTGTAAATCCAAAGATAGATGTGAACGATCACTGTCTCATGAGTAACAAACCTTTTGCAGCACAAAAAAAACTGATCTGACCGAAGAATATCCAAACACTCTGCATGCTTTTGATCAACAACCACATGTACAGTTCACGACGTTCCAAAATAACCCACATAGCTCCCAAAGGTCTAAATCTCAAAAGGATAGAAGCCAACCAGAGGTCAACACCTTTACCCGTTGAAGTGACCAGGCATCCCAGACAAGTGCTTGCTCATAGCTCTATCCTTTCTGAAATTATTTCTTCCCCTGCCTCGCCTACCCCCACCACCCCTCCCTCGGCCGCCCCTTCCTCCAGCTCCAGCTTCATCACCATCTCCTCCATCATCCTTCTCTTCATTCGACCCTTGTGCAGTTCTCTCTGAGCTTGATACAAAACCCCTTTTTGCTGAGCCTGACATGGAACCCTGCCTTCCTCCACCCCGTCCTCTACTACCCCTCCCAAATCCTCGGCCTCCAACTGAGTCATCTCCTTCATGCTTCTCTTTATCCGTGTCTGTTAGCATTTTAACTGCACCCAAAGGTAAGTTGCCACCTCGACCCAGACCATGGATGGTCTCTTTGGATGCTAGATTAACCAATTTCGCTTCCTTGTAATTAGCAACAGCAACCGAACCATCTACTTTGTAGCTGTAGTTTTTACCATCCTTGACGTAAAACTGAGGCTTCTTCCGTGAGTTCCACTTGTCAGAATCTGAAGGCTCCCCAAGAGTCTCAGGCTCATCGAGGCCTGAATCTTGAACACTCAGGCCCAGATCGTCAAAAGAGTCATCATATTCGTCTTCATACTCAAGTTGTGAAGCAAGAGCAGCAGTTTTTGCCAGTTCTTTTTCCTTTCTAGCATTTAAGGTTTCAAGATCGGGAGAATTGTCCATGTTCTTACGAACAAACCTTCCGACTGAAGAAGAGGATGAACTTGAAGAAACTGCAGGTCCATTTTTTACAGCGATGGGGGCAATGTCTGGAATATACGAGCCAGACTCAACTAATTTACCCTTCCCCTTATCATTTTTACTTGCAGATGAGGTAGATTTTGGGGGTGGGATATTTTCTAGTGAATTGTCGAGACGCTGCAGTTCTTCGTGAAGTGTTCCTTCAAGTATTCTCTGGATTACATCCTCCGTACTATGATTATAAGCTTCAAGGCAAGCTAGCAAGAACCCTTTACCATAATCTGGAAACAGTTCCTTTATTTGACTGATTTTGGACTCCATTATGGCTGAATCTTCATCAGTTTGTGCACCATTGGCAGCCACAGGAAGTGAAGCCGAGGTGCCCGTGATGGTGTTGGCTGCCAGTGGGTGCGACATAATGCCAGAAAGAAACTGTAATTGTTCATCATCCATTGACATCCAACCTGCATTCCAATTGAAAAGGTGGGACAGAAAAACAAGTGAATTAACTACAGCAATAAAAAGGAGAAAAATTAAGGATTAATACAAATAACCAATCACAGGTCACATCCAAAAAAATCAAGCGGTACGTTCAGATCCTCAATCAGAAGCATAAAACAGAATGCAACTTTAAATGCATCACTTGAAAACTTTTTATGTACATGTATTTTATCTTATTTGAGCAGCTATATACGTTATATTTATGTGGAGCATGACATGAGGAACAAATACCCCAATCTGAACTATCCTGAACATAGGGATTAGGGACAACAACCATTTAAGTGAATAGAGATTTTTCATATGATATTTAGATTCTTCTGAAAGAAAAGTATCTCTCAACTTAGATAGAAACCTTCAAATGTACCCTAAAACGGCAAAATCATATAGTTCTACACCCACTGGGGTTCATCTAAAGAGAAGGAATACATACTCAACTTAAATTAACCGACAGATAATAAACAGCATACCTGCTTTTGTTAACAACTCAATCCTGCTCAGCATTTTGTGATTCTTCTCAATATTCTGGATCAATGTTCCCCAAGTTTTTATCAAAGGAACATGTGCAGAGCCTCCAGAGAGATCCCTTATCGACTGTATTAGAATGTCTGCCCTCACCATAGGATCCTCTACATTTGCGGGAAACATCTTCACGGAAAGTGGATTAGAATAGCCACTTTCAAATGCTTCATCACTTAGATAGCATAGGTATATTAAACTCCAACAAAATTTTGTAATCCTAGTTGATAACATCTTCAAGCTTATGAAAGCATTTGAAAGCAATTCACTTGACTTCTCATTGTTTTCATTCTCCATCTTCGAAAAGATAAGATGAAAGCCCTTCTGTAAAGATGGAAGGAGCGAGTCATGTAACTTTCCAAGTATACTGAGCAATTCTTCAGTGCCATGGCTGCACAGATAAATCTCGACTTAAAAAGCAATAAAAAGAACATATATAGCATTCTCTAACATAATGGAGGTACCTCGTTCATGTAGTTATGAACAAGGTAGATACTAAAATTGAATTGATTGAACTAACTGGGAATATTACAGAATGATTAATACATTTGTATGTGAAAAATTCTACTTCATGAATTCACATTTGACTGTTAAGCAACGCTTCATGAATTCACATTTGACAATGCTTCATGAATTCACATTTGACTTTTAATAAATGCCCAATTTCAGAAGTATTTCATCCAAAGGAATTACTATGTGCTTATCTCTGTATCATATGTGATATTTCAATATTGTGCTTTCCCACGTTGCAAGTGCCAGTAGTTACTTTTAGTTCTCACTATACATAAAAAAATGCACCTCCACACATAAAAATCCAACTCCCACCTTTTCGTGCTCAAATTCAAATACATTATGTATAAACTATAAAGTGAATGTAAAATATTTCTCCAATTATTTATGTGCGCATGAAGTTCCAGAAAAAAACCTATCTACCTTGTCTCAACTGGGGAAGAGAAGAACACAGCAGCATGTACATGTGCATTAACAAATGAATCCATTGATACAACTGCATCATTTATGAAATCCATAACCTGCATAAAGAGGGTGAAGAGAATAGATGAACTAAAGCATCCAAAGGGAACTCCTAGAGAACAGAAGTCTGAAACAAATAATGCCTGTAAAATTAGGTCCCCTGAAGGGTTATTTACTTATTTCTCAATCACCAAGGATTTATCACTGAAGCTCATGCAACATATATTCACATCAGAGTTCCAGGGGTATAATTCGACACTCTGGATGGAAAAGGTATATTATATCATTCTTTTGGAAAGGAACTAGTTTGTATACATAAGGGAGTACTCCATCCGCCCAACTCTATTTCTTCACGTTTTCCTTTTTTATCCCCGCCCCATTCATTCTACATTTCCTTTTTTGTCCCCCTTTTCTTACTACTTTATTATGGATCCCACAACTCAAATACATAATATAATCTCTCATTAAAAACCGTGCAAAAAGCAAACGTAGGCTATTCATGCGAGCGGAGGGAAAATATCATATCACAGTTATAAGCAAGACAGTTATATAACTGAACTCTGTAGGACGGACAGATTGTAAGGATGCAGGAGAACGAAGAAAGGTACACCATCACAAAGCTTACAGCTTACCTCTAGATAGTCGAGATGAAGACGACTGGATCCTTGGTCCTGGCCACCAGAATTAAGTAAAACCTGTGCATCAAACACCAAATGTACAACGTAAGCATAATAAAGTCGGTATGACATTGATCAGAGCTTCTGAGGATAAAGCTAAAGTTAAGAGTGATTTAGCATCTCAGCGACTACAGTTCTATAGTGAAGGCCCACTTCCAACATTAGCATAAGTTGACGAGTCACATGATCTTCAAATTTAATGGTAAAAAGTTCAAATTTCCCAAAATCAAACAACAAAAGAAACTCCTAGCTAGTGACCACCAATTAAATTCTGCTAGTGAAAAATCTTGGCATGAGAAAGACAACATGAAGAACATAGCTTATAGTTTCTATAAAGAAAAGCAACTACTGTGCACAACAAAGTTTTGTAATCTTGATAGATTCATGATTGAAACATGCATGAAGTAAAAAAAGAAAAAAAAAACAGAGATTGCGCGGCAAAATTTTTACAAAGTAAATGAACAAAAGGAAGATAAAGAATTTGCCTCTAGACTTGAACTGCATCTCTGATACATAGTCTGAACAATGCTGAAGAAGTGAGACATTAGCAGAGGAAACTCATCCAGTATGTAGGGCTGCGCCGTCATGGCATTCATCACCTGAAAGTACAAACAGTAAAGAGTCAAGAATGATTGTTTCTGTAACAGAAAGTTTGAGAATGTGGGTATATAACACAACATAGACAAGATACTTTTTTTTTTTTAATCAGTAGTAGTCCTATGATTGTTCTGGATTGGGTGAGTAATAACTGAAGTATATTAAAGTTCAGTAAAAGATATCAAGTCTCAAAGGTGAAAGGAGTGTCAACTGTCAAAATGAGTTATAAATTAAAATACAAAAATAACCCAGAGACAAAATGGCATTATGGAAATCATTGAGTAATCCTGTAATATTCATTAGTATGTCACCAAAAAAATTTGAGTTCAGAGGACAGGACAAGATTGTAGTTTTTAATTGCTAATCTAATTGATAGAATTTCAAATAGTAATACATATTCTCACATGCTACAGAAACATATCAGATGAAGTGGCTGGTTTACTACACCACTACAAAGAAAGTATAAAATTAAATCTATAGGATTGCAGTTACAACCCATTATATAGAAGTTTAATATGTTGAAGTCAGTTCCGGATAGAAGAGTAACAAAAGTTGAGATCACAATGATTTTTCTTAATTCCACTCAGAAAAACATATGAACAATATGAAGAATGACAAACATCTTACTGAAGACAAGGCAATAAAAACAGGCACTGTTCTTTCCTTCCTCTTTTTTATTTTTATTATTATTTTATTTTTTTTGGCGCATGGGGGAGAGAGAAAGAAGGGGGGGGGGGGGGGTGTTGCTAAATAATGTTGAAATATTCGTACCAATGTTCTTGTCAGGTCTTCATTTTCATGACCATATATTGCACATATATCCAACAATTTGGGCAAATCAAGTAACTTCTTATCCTGCAAAAGGGCTATACACAAAATCAGTAAACAAGGTGTACTGGTAACAACTCATAATATAATCATCGCTGTGGAAGTCTAGAGTATTCATCAAAGTTTTGCAATCAAGTTCAACAACACTCCCAATTCATCGATAAAGGATTCTTAAATTTATCTTACCACTAGCAGATGCAATGTTTCATTTAAGGCACAAAGATAATTCTATATGCTAACCAATGAGATATAATTAACCCACCGACAAACGAGCAGTTAGGGAAAAAAATTATCAGAACTGTTTGCTTGTGTGTTTGTGTGTGTGTGTGAAATGGAGAAAATTACAGAAGTAGTAGTTGTAAATAATAATAGAACTAATCATGCAACCAAGTTGCAAGACTTTGATATATATACAGATAATGATATCCACAGAAACAAACTACAAACATGAACCTACCTCCAAACTACGGGAATATATACACTGTTAATGGTATTTGAATGTGGCATCATACCAATGGTCGCTAATTGATGCTGAAGGGTGTATTTTCTTTTTCCCAAAAACACTGGGCTGCTAATGCCATCTCCAGCAAAGTTTTATTTGGGTTTCATTTGCCCCAACGAAACCCAAATGAAACTCCAACATAGTATTATGGGGTTGTATGATCGGTTTCTTTTCTTTTATTTTTGTGTTTTGTTGTTAAGAGTTGTATGGATTTTATAAAAGAAATGAGAAATGTGGGTTGCATAAAGTTTTATTGTTGGAGAGGATTTTGGTGTTTGGATTTTATCGAGTGTAAAGATGATACGGCAGGTTAGAGAGTTTTATGGTGTTGTATTGTTGGAGATGGCCTAATATTTACAGTTACTCAGTATATTTGCTACAATCAGCAAGGCCTCGCTGGCTCTCCAATGTTATAAAAGATGTGCAGATACACTGAATTCAGTTTAAGCACAACTATTAGGGCCCCACAACCCAATCTCTATAAACATCAAAGGCTCGAGCTAAACCATTTTACCAGGACAAAAAGATGTCCACTGTCATTGTATGAAAATGGATAACAATAGTGCTGTCCTCAAAACAAAAATATACGCTGCCAGGTAGACTTTCCCACTTTCATAAGCTTAGGGCTTTATTTAGTTGCTTAAGGTTAACTCTTGTCATCAGAACATTGCTCATTGGAAATTTAATCAGGTAATAGTTTCTGGAGTTGCTAACGGACAAAGATAGCCCATGACTATAACCACACCTAGTTACGAAGTTCCTAAGAATTCATATAAAAATTATATAAGAATGTGAATTCACAAATCATTACCAGGATGCCATTCGACTTAAACTAAGAACTGGAAAACATAACCAAAATACAAGAAGCGAGATTCTAGAAAATAAATAAATAAAGGGAATGAGTAAAGACCACAAACCAGCATGGTCTTGTGAACTCAAGGTGTCAGCAGCCTTTGCCCCACGATCTCGATTAGACGATCTGCAGATACAGAGATTTCAACAAAAGCAATGAACCAATCTTCACAGAAACAAAACTCACACAAACAACCAAAAGTTCCCCCAAACTTACATGCGATACAAGACCATGAAGACACGTCTACACAGCTCCAACTCACCAACAATCACCCCAGCAACTATCCCTCGTGCTCCACGATGTGGAAAATCATACCATCTACTCTTGAATTTCAAAAAACTTTCTAGGAAAGCATGCAGCGACTCATCGCTATCCACTGCAAATACAGAAACGGTGCCTACATCAGTAATTTATCCAAATTTTCTGGCCTAACAAATTGATCATGATCAGTATATATTAAACTATAGGACTGTCGTGAAATGACACAATTAGCAACCAAAAATTTAATGTAAAACTACTAAACAACAGCACAAGTCCACCTTATAGATATACATAAGCCTCATCAAACAAAATATTTGGAAAGAATAGCAACATTACAACCTTCTCTCCAAAAGTCCTTGGGACGCAACTTGAGCAGCCGTGATAACTCCCTATTCAACAAATCAACCACACGCTGGGACTCAACAGGATCCAATCCACCATCCTCAGGCCGAAGCCCCGCCGCCACGGCCTCATCCTGGGGCAAGTAAATCACAAAACTACCACGGGTCAGTGTTCTATTCACCCTCAATTCCCCGTTCTCAGCAACCTCAGTTCTGCTTGTGGACGCATCACCACCACCGCTTGTGGATGCGGTGGCGGAGCGGAAGGAGTTAGCTAGCGAGTGGCGAGGGTTAGGGTTTTGACTCTTGGGGACGAATTTCTGCTGCTGAGGTTTTCGGGAATTTCTGTAATCACGATTCGACATGACTCTTAAATTAGGTGCGAGGGAGGGGGAAGCAAATACGAATCTGCTAATTGTCCTCGTTTGAGATCGAATCGCGTCTGAACCAGTACCGAGATCAGCTAGCTGCACAAGTAAAGTAGCGATTGACAAGTGAAGAAGATGATGATACTTCTCGCCGCAGCCTTCTACCGAGCCAGACACAAATGTTGTTTCCACTTCCCGTATTTATATCTGTCATACTGCTATATATAAATAATATAAGTAAAGAAAAAAAAAAAAAAACATGCTTAATTACAAATTAATGTCAATCTCGTAATAAAATCATAAGAATCAATGGCCAGAATCTTGTGGCCTGGGAGAAAGGGTCTGAGATTGCTCGACTAGATTAGTCGACAAATAGAATACCAGTAGAAATTGTAAAAAAAAAAAAAACTCAAACATCCTTTCTGGCTCCGTTTACATTTTTTTTTGTTTGCGAGTCCAACTATCAAGATAGAGAACTCTTAAGATAAAAGGTTACAACAAATTCGTAAAAGTGGCAGAATGAAACCATCTGTTCGGTGTTAAGGCTTCGAGGGAAATGCTGAAATAGTAAACAGGAAGGTAAATAAAGGGTAAAATTTTATACTACTACTAGAGGAAGGTAGCATATCTCGAGTGAAATTCAGTATTTTGATGATCGCCCGTGCAAGGAGATCATTTCACTATTCCAATAACAGTAGTACAAATTTACAATGATTTACTGTTGTCAATAAAAATATCAAGCAGTTAAACAAATTGATGGTACTCAGCAGTCATCACTCAACAATCAGTATTTATCTCTCGGTACATGATTAAAAAGATTATATACATACACCTTTGGGTTTGAGCTATGACTGCAATGGGTCAGTATGCTGCAGATGGACAGTTGTTATGCACTCCACAGACAGAACAAGTTACATGCCGGTTTGGTTGATTGTCCAAAATTTTTAAGAGTATTAATCTCTACTCAGAGTTCGCTTCTTTAGGCAGAACCAACCCGATTAAGCAAGGCGACTGATTGGGTGGAATGGATAACATGGAACAGGTTTCCGGTGAGTATGGCAGAATAAACAGTAATCTTGGCCAGATGGATTTCGCAGCAAGTATTTTGATTACTCCCGCACATTCTCGCTGCTTCAGGTACGATATGAAATCTTGCAACTGAAAAGATATAAGAAGCTTCACTAATTCTGCAACTTTGGGTGATAAATAGTTACAGCAACCAAGAGATTTCCATGAACAGACATACAAAATTACTGCTAAGTTTAAAGAGAGTAAACTGTTTATAATAGGAAGCATTCTATAATAGAGGAAATTGGTTAACTTACACCCTTGTGGTCATTGGGAGTGGACGGGAGCAGCCAGCAAACTTCTCTCTGCACGTTCCAGAGAGAAGATAGTCAGATCACATGACAAGCCCAAATAAGCATATGCATGAATAGAGAATGGTACAATATGATAGCAAGAGCTTGTGTGAGGTTAAAAACACAACAGAATGCAAATGCTAGTCTGTAAATCAGCTATCTGAATTATCCAGATCCTCTGAATGTTTGGAGCCAGATCAAACTAGTATCACATGCAGTACATTGATCTGAGTTGTGTCTTTAAAAGATTTAATGATTTGTGTTGTGAATGACAATCAACAACTCTGGAAGCCGGTAATTAATCACCAATCTAAAGCACTGCAGACCACTAGTTTTTTCAATAGAAACTATTAACAGCACCATATCTCTTATAAATCAGCGAGAATTTTCATACATCTGTCTGATAACAATGCATCAATCAGGTCCTTCAACAGTATCTTTCCCAGATATCCATGATAGACTACCGTAGCTTGATCCAGTTATACAACTTGAAAAATAATAAGGTTAGGCAGAGTATCAGAAGTCTGGAGCCATATAATCCAGGAACACTCGAATATTTTTACCATTATACTAAATCACCTCTCCAGCAATATTCTCATTTCCTTAATCGCTTCTCGAATAGTAGAACTGACCCAATTCAATATCTGCTGAGTTAATCTACCTCCTTTATCAATTTATGAGTCATAATATAGGATATATATCAGACTACTAGAAATACTTCCAGTATTCTGTTTCACTGAATTCAAGGAGTGGGGGCATATGGCAGAATTGATCTTTCAAACAAGAAAGTTTCTGTGTGAAGAGGAATGACAAGTGCAAAGAAAATGTTACAATGCAGACATAGCAACTCAAGAGCCAATGCACTAGGAGAGTATGCACACACTGAGGGGTGGGGGCTGCATGATAGATCCAGTTCAATAACTCACTCTGTGAGGTGGGGTACTTGAAAATGTTGATTTCACATGCCGGAGATCAGTCCGTTTTGTCAGATCCAATTTAGCAGGCCATCTGCACATTCATAGGGAAACTCATCAGATTTAGTTCACCGCATTGTGTAGAAAGATCAAAATAAGTATAAATTCCTTACTCGGCAGGCTCTGCAACATCATTAGAATAGCGGCAGATATCAGAATCCACTCTTTGTGCATTAATTGTGCAGTAGTAAACTCCACTTTTACTCAACACTCCTTGCCAGGGATACTCTTGACACAACTTGGAACCGTCAGTATCAGAAGACATATTAGAAGGAGCTGGTTGAGGACTAGGAGGAGGAAATGATGGAGGCTGTGAATGAGAGGGAGGAGGTAATACAGGAGGCTGCTGATGAGGTGGGGGAGGAGGAGGAGGAGGTAATGCAGGAGGCTGCTGATGAGGTGGGGGGGGAGGAGGAGGTAATGCAGGAGGCTGCTGATGAGGTGGGGGAGGAGGAGGTAATGCAGGAGGTTGTGACTGAGGGGGAGGAGGAGTAAATGCAAGAGGTCGTGAATGAGGAGCAGTAGTAGTAAATGCAGGAGGCTGTGAATGAGTCACAGGAGGAGTAAATGTCGGAGGCTGTGAATGAGAAGGAGGAGTAAATGCGGAAGGCTGTGAATGAGAAGGAGGAGGAGTAAATGCGGAAGGCTGTGAATGAGTAGGAGTATATCCAGGAGTCTGCGAATGAGGGGGAGGAGTAAATGCAGGAGGTTGCGAATGAGGAGGAGGAAATGTAGACTGCAAATGAGGAGGAGGCGGAGGTGGATGAGGAGGTGGAGGTGTCGACGGCAAAGGAGGCTGCAGCTCAGTATGAGACAATGAAGGACGCGAATCCAACTGAGGTAATTGAGGAGCCAAATTCGAGGTAGGGGGCGGCAAAGATGATAATGGAGGAGGGACAACAGGAAGAGAAAACCTATGATCAAACATGCCCATAGTGCTTCCATGCATGTGCGTCAAAGGAGTTACAGAAGGAGGCAGAAAAGGTGGAGCCTGAGCATTATGAGGAACATAATTCGGAGGTAGATGATGGCCCAGCCCACGTGAAACCCATAAACTATTTGGAGGTGCATACGGGGGAACCTGCTGAGGCGGAGCAACAGATGGTCCTCGAGTCTGGGCTGAAAACATTTCAGGTTTTCCATACGTCCACGGCCGTTCAGCAGCACCTCTTCCACCCTCCGGTATTCCTCCAGCATTCCAAGGTGATTGGAACGCATGTGCAGTTTGCATCCTTGGCCCGTGACTTTCTTGACTCATTCTTGGTGATGTAAGCTCCAACAAGTTGCTATCAGGTCTTACAGCAAGATTAGAGCCATGATAACCTTCAGGAGGTTTCTCTGACACAGTTTGACCTTGAGGAGATCCAAGCATGCTACTAGCAGATACATTGTTTCTTATGTCAACATGAAGGAAACCTGAGGCAGGTGGTCTTCCACCAGACACATACATCCTTCCTTGAGGAGATCCTATCATGCTACTAGCAGAGAGATTGTTTCTTGTATCAACATGAATGGAAATTGAGGCAGGTCTACCACCGGACACATGCATCGTTCCTTGGGGAGATCCAATCATGCTATTAGCAGAGACATTGTTTCTTATATCAACATGAAGTGGAGCTGAGGCAGGTCTTGCACCAGGCACATGCATCACCCCTTGAGGAGATCTGATCATGCTATTAGCAGAGACATTATTTCTTGTATCAACATGAAAGAGAGCCGAAGCAGGTCTCGCACCAGAAACATGCATCATTAAATTGGTTGGACCAGCATTAGATGGGGATGCAATTAAATTACTATTTTCTTTACGATGCAAGCGTAGGCGACCAATGGAACTTGCAGCTTCTTCGGGTGAATCAAATTCCATTAGCAGTGCACCTTCATTGCTAAGATCAATAACCATGCGAGGGCCCTTGTGGAGTACTTTTTTTACTTCATGAATCATATCATCTTTTGCCCATTTGCTTGAAACATTTCCTACATAAACATGGCTACTAGAACCAACAGCAGTACCATTAACAGCTCCCTTAGACCCTAATCCTGTATCCAAAAACTTTATCCGGAGACAGGCACCCCAAGGGGAACGTCCCCTCATCATATCCCTAGCTTTTACAGCATCTAGAATGTTTCGGTATTCAACAGTAGCAAACCCCTTAAATGGGAAATATCGCAATTGATCTATAAAACCAAACTTCTCAAACTGACTTCTAACATGCATTTCTGATGCATCAGGTCCTAATGATCCCAACCAGAGTTGTTTTGAAGCCAGAAATATATCCATTGCGGCAGGGTCGCCATCAGAGTAACATATCACACTGTTTGTGGAACCATGAGGTGAGGAAATATTGTGTCTGGGAGATTCAAACGGAGAATTAGTTGAGGATCTTACAGCAGTTGCAGGAAGCTCTATATTAGGAGCTGGACTCATTTCTATGTGTGCAGTAAGATTCCTACCAGGGAATGAATTACTTCTGAATTCCCGTGGAGTTCTTGCTTTAGGCGAGAAAGAATGTCGGCTTAGTAACTCTCTTGGCATGAAAGTACGGGCACTTGAAGAGTCTCCAGTATCCCCATAATGAACATCCATACCTTTTGATTCTCCAGCATTATTAACAGGATCAATACCTGCATTCACTGCTGGGCTGCTGGTTTTCAAGTCAAAGTTTGCGATTTTGTCAGCACACTGTTTCCCAGAAACTACGGGAGATCCATGATGACCAGATGCTCTAGAAATTGAATAGGGACTGTACTTGGAAGAACCGGGAATGCCTTCCAGACTATTAACTGTTCTGTTTTCTGCCTTCACCTGTTGTGTAAAAGATTCGAACACTCCTTCTAGGAAAGAGGTAATACCCGAAACAATTTCAGGTGAAGCTGAATCACATATAGTCTGGTAAGTAGAGAAAATCAAACTTCTTAATGACAGATCTCCTCCAAGCATCTGCAAAGAAAGATCAAAGAAGGAAAAATAGAGTAGTCAATAGAAATTAGCTAAGCAATATCCATGATTAGATTAACCAAGCAACTAACACACGGGAAAAGCATATAAA
This sequence comes from Plantago ovata, assembly GCA_028274465.1. Lineage (NCBI taxonomy): Eukaryota > Viridiplantae > Streptophyta > Magnoliopsida > Lamiales > Plantaginaceae > Plantago > Plantago ovata. The sequence goes on along the minus strand of CM051458.1, from coordinate 83,463,458 downwards.
TATTAGGTGCCAGAAGCAAGCTAACCACAGGATATTGATTATAGAGCATTGTTACGAGAATATCAACTGTCAGTTTCTAAAATTGCTAGGTAAGTGGTAATAGTGTAGTGCCTATGAATATAACTTTAATACAGAGCGTCATTATTACAATATCACAAGTCAATGCGTAAATCTCAGAACAAGTATATGCCATATGATTCAGTTAATTGCCGAGAATAACCAGTTGACAGAAAAATGAATCAACCATACAGCACATGAGCATGTTAGCAGATAAAGAGTTAACTATGCAAGCAATACAAACTACATGATAATGCAACAACCGGGATAAAAGAAGGTAATTAAAACATGGGAATCTCATCAATTTGAGAATTACAAATTATTACAAGTTCAGAAGATTACCAGTCTCAACAAGCAGTTCTTTGTTAAGAGCATAGAACTATTTGAAAGAGAATTGTCACTTGATGCATTAAGATGCTTTCCATCAAATTTTGAACTGGCTGGACCAGATGATTTATCATTAGAAGTCTCATCTCGACGACAAACACCAACATCATTCAACTCCATTGTCAACTGCTGCAGAATGTACTTCCCTGTCTGAGGTCCCTCTAATCCAGTGGTCTCAAATAGCCCAAAGCATGCAAGAAGCGAGTTTTTAGGATTGCAGAAAAGAATCCTCAAGAAACATAGTGCACGAAGCTTCGATAGTTTCAGTAATATAGAATTATCCACTTCCAAGAACTCACGTTTCAAATCAGAAAAGCATTCTGCAGCATCATGGATCTTCAAGGTTCTATAGTCTACAATCTGAAAGATATCTTTTCCCTCGAAAGAGGACACAAGGAAAGCAAAAACACTACGAAAAACAGCAGAACTTATGCCTTGGATAATTGATGAAGATGATGACTCAGCAGTAGCAACCTGACAGATATCAACTAGTCCTAAAATGCAGGCCTTAACACACTCGAAGGCAATACCATCAACATCTTCCCCCCGACTTATTACAGGGACACACCAGTCATGCATGTTTATAATGACCTTTGCTGCAGCTTCAAGAGCAGTAGGGCAATATGACACATAGCGTGGAATATATTCCGCTACCAAACGCTTTACACTAGTACCACCTGCAGTGTTTATCATCTTAGTAAACTGGCATGAAGCTAATGAGAATACACGATTAGAATCTGAAAAACAGAGTGAAAGTTTTCCTGGCAACTTAACCAGGCCAAATTATACACAACTCAGTTCATCACCTCTTTAGGACTGTATATGTTTCACTCTTAGGGAGCTCACATTTTGCTCAAACAGGGTTAGTCCATCAATATTTTAACAAAAGAGCTACATCAGTCAGTGTATTTCCTATAATTGTGAGAAATATATAGAAATTATTCCTCCAGAAAATAACAGATACAGTTATTTAAATTTCTTTGCTGCTAGCCTGCTACTATACTAGGTCATCCTTTACACGCACTGAAAGAAACCTTGTCTTGATGAAATTAAGATCATGGTTTTTATGTATTTTGAATCAAGACAATAAATCAATAAATCACAAATGAAACTCAATTACTTAGAAATCTTCAACCAGCTTAAACTCTAAACCTCAGTATATATACAAGCTGGACCAAGATACTCCTGCATAGCTTTTAGATCCTACCTAAACACATATCAACATTTTTGGGGAAAATATCAAGTCAACTATATAAACAAGTCGAACTCGAGAGATAATAGGCATAAGAAACAATTCTATTCAATCGACTGAGTGTAATCCCAATTATTGACAGAAAATTAATGAATGCCCTAAATTGAACAACATGCCAAATCATACCACAACACTGTTCATCACACATCTTTAGGAGCTCATATTTTTCTCAAATGGTGTTAATCCATCAATATTTTAAAAAAAGTGTTGCATCATTCACTGAATACATAGAAATTATCCTCCAGAAAATAGCAGATACAGTTATTCAAATTTCTGTGCTGCTACTATACTAGTATACCTTGTCTTGAATCTTGATGAAACTCTGATCATGGTTTTTATGTAGTTTGAATCAAGACAATAAATCACAAACGAAACTCAATTACTTAGAAATCTTCAACCACTTTAAACCCTAAACCTAAACATCAGAGTATGTATACAACTATACAAGCATAACATTTAGATCCTAACTAAACACGTATCAACATTTTTGGGGAAAAAAATCAATTAAACTACACAAAATAGTCCAACTCAAGATATCAAAAGGCATAATAAACAATTCTATTCAAATCGACTGAATGCAATTCAAATTGTTGACAGAAAATTAATGAATGCCCTAATTTGAACAAATGAAGAAGTCAAAAAATCATAACCTCGAGCGGCGGCAATGAGAGCGAGATAGGCTTCTTCAATATCAGGCAAACGTTTGTCCTTTTGATCAATGCAGAATTTGATTCTCTTGTAGCACTCAAAAACATGGCGAATTTCTTCTTGTGATCTGCACCGCCGTATGATTTCGTCATTGGACAGGAGCGGTGGAGTTGGCGGAGGTAGAGGTGGAGGTTCTTGTGGGGGCGGTGGTGGAGGTGGCGGAGATGACGGTGGTGGTGGTTGTTCGTACAGTTTTCGCTTTTTCAGCGGCTGCTCCGGTGCAGCCATTGCAAATGAGGGAAAAATTTAGTGACAGTCTCTGACTTTCAGCTCCGGAGATTTTTCAATATTTTCTTTGACCCTTACTTTCAGTTTATTTGAAACCTGCCCCTTTAAGTATGAAACCTTTGCATTTCTGGTCTCTTATTGGTTATTGCCTAGGAAGCACGGAAACGGAAACGGATACGTGGAAACGCCAAATTGTACGCCGAGGAAACGTCTAGTCATTTGAAGTTTTTGTGCTCCTTAGCTTATTGCTCTTTTCCTCCGAATTGTAAGGCCCAAAAGTAAGTGAGCTCATTTGCATAATTTCAGCAGTGCTAACTTCTAACAATCAAGAGACCATCTCGAATAAATTTGTAGATAGGAATAGCCTCGCAAAAACCATCCGAATCCGAAACCCGAAGTCTCACCCGAAAATTTGTGGTCAAACATCCGAATTTTGATCTGAAATCCGATCCGAATTCATCCGATCCGAAAAGCACCCGAAATTTTTTTATCCGAAATATCTCGAATAAATTCAATCTGAAATTCATCCGATCCGAATTAAATGTGACCCGAACTATTTCAATATGAAATGATCCGAATTAAATTTATAGGGAATACATAATTATTTTCATTTAAAATATATATCTCATATATAATTAACTTATAATAAAGATTTTGAAGTTGTAATATTTCATAAATTATCATTATAAAAATTATTTTGCATTTTAATATCCAATCAACACTGAATCTGAATTGGTCCGATTCGAAATTGATCCGATCCGAAATGTTTTGAAATTTATCATCCAAATAACGTCTGAATCCGATAAAAACATGAAATCCGAGCACATCTGAATCCGACCTGATCCGAAATCACCGGAAATAAACTCACTCACCCGAAATCATCCGATCCGATCAACCCGTTTGCCAGGTGTAGATAAGACTAGTTCAGTGTTAAATTGTACATCATGTGCATATAATTCAATTTGCTAATTGCATAATTAGCAAGTTAATTTTATCTTTCAAAAATTATTAGTAACAATTCAATGGATTTCTTTTTCTTTCTCTCTCTTTTGGTATTGAAAAACTAACATAAATTACATCATATTCAAGGCGAGAACGGGTTGAATCGTTATCGGTGGGGATCCCAAAATTCCAATGCTTCTCCTTCTTCTTAACCCATCTTGTCTAGCTTGTGTGCGCCACAATTTTGTTTTATATCGACCAAAATCAAGGCTTTTGTGACATCGCTTGACATCTCCCAATAATGCTTGCTAATCAATAATCTCAAATAGTCACTTTTTACTATTACCTTCGGTAATATGTAAAATCTTAAAGGTGTTAAATTGCAATATATACAAAACTGTTCACTCTCAAAAGGGCAGATTTGGAGCAATCATTTTCTGGTAAAGTCCCATGTCCATTCCATTGTAAGCAATTGGAGCATACATCCACATCTCATCTGAGCTCAGTAACTGCAACAGAAAACATTCACATACACATTCTTAGAAATAATCCAAGACATTAGATAGATATTTAGTTAAATACTAGTAGAAGTGTAGAACAGAAACCAAGTCAAAATTTTACAAACATAATCACTTCTGGAGTTCAAATGAATGCATACCTTGATCTGAACCTGCAGAAACTTGACATACTCAACGGCTTCTTCAAGCATCGTGCTAAGATCGACCTTAGTCCCGTTTGGAACAAGATTCTGCAAGATCCTCAGTCTCTCATTTATCCTTTCTCTTCTTTTCTGATAAATGAGAAAAATACATCGTATTAGGCCTCTAATCAAAATTGTACTAATATATATCTGCAACATTTTGGAACAGTTTACTTTGAGGCCTAAGAAAACAGAAAAATTACTATTGGTGATTTCTCAAACTATGCAACATTCCGTTTTAGTATTGCGAAAACTGGGAAGTATATTGATGGTAACACAATACGGGGAGATAAAATTTCATGGTAAGCTTGGTTGGTTTTTAAATTACCCTTGCATAGAGGCTTTGGGGATCAGTTGCAGAGCGCCTTCCAGCTTTTCCTTTCCCTTTCGAATTTAGAGCATCATTCGATTCAGAAGTTGACCCTTCGATCGGTTCTTGAGAGGCATTAGAATCATCCTGAGAGCTACAAGTGCCATTTTTCTCTTCTTCTTCATTACTAATTTGAATGTTTTTCATCTTCTTTCTTGACTGAGTTTTCTTTCCATTTTTCTGTGCCTGCACGAATTGTTCTTGAAAAATGAGAAACAGGAGCGCTGGAGAAAGCGTAGCTCATAGAATACAACCAAGCAAATATATTTCTTACACATACATTTCTTGGCGCCCGAGGTTTTTTCTTAGGACATTTTGTCTCAGGGCTGTCTGGTGTTTCGTACTTCCTCTTGAGCTGCGTTTCTACGCAAGTATCTGCTGGAACAACTTCTGCAATATGGCTAAATTGGTTGCTATCGCAAACCTGTTCCTTAAACTGGAGTAATTCTTCCATCAGTACTCGATCATCATGCGTAAACTCTGGCCATGTTAACAAGCTATCATCATTTTTCAAGTCCATGGTGTCAAATGTGTGATCATGCGGAAGTTTGACACCACCGGCTCCGGCTTGATCATCATAGACTCCAACAACAATATTGTTGTCATTAGAAGAAAAGAAGTCTGAAGAGGTTTCGATTTCACCCTGATTTGGGAGAAAGTCACTGACATTAAGATGCTGCAAGAAACTAAGATCAGGATCTTCACTAGAGAACATTTTGTTCAATGAATCCCATTCTTCATCAAGAAAAGCTCCAATATGATCCATCTTCTTGAACTTTCTTTCTTTTGAAATGAACAAGAAGCTTTTCTTTTTGTGGGACTATGAAGTGTTTCTGTGTGATGCTGGTTTGGAAATTGGAAGTCTAGATTTGGATCTTATATATACCCAACGCAATAGAGAAAGAAACAAAAATAGGCCGACTTAAAATGTTTTCCAATGATTGATTAGTACTTCATTACCAAATTGTTGTTAACTAGTTTTGTCCTGATTCTTTGTAACTGATCTCATCAGTCCATTTTGAGGAAAAAAATCTAGACAAGAACAACTCATTAGGGGGACAAAGGTACATCAAGTATATTAGTTTGACAAATTTTAAAACAAGATTTAGATTCTCTTGAGAGGTTATTCCACCCAAGACTTTGCTAACACTGGAATCAAACCTCTCCATTTAGTTTTGTCTTTTTGTAGTGTCGTAGTAACTAAAGTTGCAAATTCGTTAATTTTTTGTTGAATGACGTAACTACATAGGAAAATAGATTTTGTAGACACCACAAAACCACCACCGATAACATTGGAACCCACCGCTAGAGTTGGTTAAGAGGGGTAGTCCCCACGCATACGAATGAATTTCCAGGTGAAATATTGGCATTCATTTGCGAATGAATAGAATAAGAGGCACAGTAGTACATGAACAAAATTTTGTTCCCGCGCGCTAAAATAACCGTGGAGCCTATGATGTTTGACGCAACCTAATCAACCTTATCATGTCATTTAATTGCATAAAACAAGATAATTTGTTTAGTACTTGAGCCAAATACTAATGATCACTTTAAAATGAAAATACATAATTTTATGTAACTTGGTTGATCAGGACGTTGGGGTATCTTGGTTTCAAGATTTATTGGATCAAGAACTAGTCCTATATTTTTATTTTATTTTAAAATGATGATCATGAGAATAATATCTATAGGTATAAGATTATATGTAGTACTAATCTGTCCAAAATAGTGCAAGATATATTCATCACAGGCTATGATATATTTGATGAGATTAGATGAACGTAGTCATGTTTAGTACTACTAGTTTCCAGATTAATTTGTTACTACATTTGATTCCGCCGTTCCTTGCGGTTCACCATATATTTAACGAATGTTTCAGTAAATTTGTGGTTTTATTATTGCACGATCAATTTAAAACTAATTACCTTGATAAAGTTATGAAAGTCCCGACATAAAATTGATCATTGTTATGTTATCTACAAACGATCGAATAGTTAAGATGAAATTAATCCGTTATCTGATTTTATTCCATCATGTATGGAATTGTTTTAGAGGTACTTTTTGGCCGTCTTTGCACGACTGATGAAGTGATGATGCATATTATTATTGTGTTTTGTCGGTATAATTAAGGATCATAGAAACCTTAAAAACCATATATTGTTGCAGTTATCAGGTAACTAAACTCATTTCATGTCTCAACAACGATGGATTTGTATTTGGGAGGAAGAATGACAGCTAATCTCTTATACTAAAACTGTAAGACATAATCAAGCTGCCAATTGTGATGTTCTTTTGTTTTTTCTTACGAAAAAAGGATTACAGTTGTGCACTAAAACAACAAGCCGTGTTTATCAGTTTAGGCGCATATAAACGGCCACGTATGCGAACAAAACGAGTGTATATATGTAACTCCCAAAAACATAAGAAGAAAATATAAACCGCACTAAAGAATCGCATGGCACTACTCAATAAAAACCATATCTAGCTCGCTCCAATAAAGTAAAGTTAATTCACAAAGAGTAGTAGTTCGTTAAAACTAAAAGTATATCATGTAGTATAAGTTTTATTAAAGAATCAAAGTAAAGTTAATTCACAAAGAGTAGTAGTTCGTTAAAACTAAAAGTATATCATGTAGTATAAGTTTTATTAAAGAATCAAAGTAAAGTTAATTCACAAAGAGTAGTAGTTCGTTAAAACTAAAAGTATATCATGTAGTATAAGTTTTATTAAAGAATCAAAGTAAAGTTAATTCACAAAGAGTAGTAGATCGTTAAAACTAAAAGTATATCATGTAGTATAAGTTTTATTAAAGAATCTCTTCCCAAAAGTTCCCAGAAGTACCATAATCACCTTTGAGTGCTTCATCTCCAACTCCTAACCTGAACCTGAAAGAGGGAAAAGTAGTATCATACAAAATTCACGGGTCTGAGTACGTATGATGGCATGAACTTAACAGTCTAATCTTTACTTTGAGCTTCTTATCTTAAACTCATTATTATGTTTTGGTGCCGCTAATAGTGTAGTTATTTGAGTGGAGTCGAGTATCATCGGGCTCAACTAAAGCTCAAATAGCACACGAGTTGAGCCTGATTGGATCATTATTAAAGCAAGTAAATTTTTAGCCTCAAGACCGAGCTCGAACCATGTTTTGTGTACCCGAGCTCGATTCGTTTGGTTCGAACAAATTTGAACCTAACTCATGGTAATAATAAAATGTAATTCAAAAAACAAAAGAAGTAAATACTAACATAGTATTGTGTGTCTTATCGAGCCTAAAAATATATGAATGTGTAGTATATCACGAGCATATCGAGTATCACTGAGCCAAGTCTGGCTCGACTCACTAGTAAGACGAGTTTCAAGAAGGCTCTCGACTTGAATTCCTTATTGAATGAGCTAAGCTCAAGCCGAGCCGAGTCTAGTATGAAGTACTAGTTAAGACTCGACTCGCATAACAACACTACACTTGATGCAAAGCAAGGCACCCTAAGGTTTCTTCTCCTTCTCCTCCTTCAATTGTTGAGTTACCTTTCCCTTGTTGGGCTCTATGCTATTTATAGAGAATGATTGAGCTCAAGACGGTCTAATCAAATGATGACAAATGTAGATTGCAAATAAGCCAGCCGGTGGTTGTAGGTCGATAGTGACTTTCACGGGCTTGGCCCAAAGTCCAATCTAAGAATTGCTTCTCGCTTGTTCTATGTCATAGAAATGTAACACTGTCGGAGTGCAACTTTCATACATCTTTTTGGTGTGTTTTCGGAACAAGATCGATCTTGGCCTACTAAATTGCATATGAGTCATAACTTCGGGAGGTGAGTACCTCACAAGGGGCACAATCTGTGTTTTGTGATGCGGGCTATATTTATCTTAATACTTGGAGGTCCGGAGGTGCAATCTGTCACTGAGGTGTGACCATCTCGAACTCCTATGAACGTGGACAAAATCGTCGCATTTAGACAGATTTCACATATTTTAATATCATCAAAAAGTTTGTCAAAAAAGACAATGCCCAATTATTAAGTTTTTTTTTTTTTGAGAAAAAAAAATTCATTCAAATACTACTTAAATAGCGTTTACAGACATAGGTCTTATGGTCGGTTGCAAGTCCCGATCCATAATAGTTTTAAGCAACGAGGGGCATACATCCCAAATATAGTTAAAGCTATTACACAAAATACTTGATAAGTTTGTAGCATCATTAACAAAAGCTCCATTGCTTGCGCGCTTAGCCAATTGATCTGCCCAATTATTTAGTTATTGTGATTTGTGATGTTAATGGTTTAAATTATGAAAATGAAAAATGATGAAATTTTTAAATTTAATTTCAATTTAGTAAAACCACTAAACCCTAACCCCCAAAATAGTGAAATACATTTCCTAGACACGCGCCCAATTTCATCACCACATCCGCCTCCATTTCCACAACGCCTAGAGTCTGATTGGGCAAAAGATACAGGCGATCGAAAATGATACGTTTCCCGAAGCCAAGAGAAATCAAATTGGCGGCAAGGAAATGGAAGAGACTGATACAAGAGCACGAGGTTCTGATCAGATACATGGACAAGGTGCAGTCCCAGGCAAGCATACAGTCCGTCGATTCGCGGGCAATCTCTGATCCGATCTCAAACGAATGTTCACAGGTTAATGCATCTCTGTGGGAGGAAGCTTGTTTGGCCGCAGCCAGGGACCGTGGTTATTACGACGGGAGATTTGCGGCACTATCTAATATTGTTGTCGAAGATGTTTCCTCACCTTAGGTTCCATGGTCACCCACTCATCAGTAGTAAGAATAATAATCTAAGCTTACTAGAAGTTCATATTGGAAGGATTTTAACCAAATAAAAAATAATATGTTTATTCTACTGAGTTTATTCATGAGTTTGTATTTGTATCCAACTTTGGTTCGGAAATAGAAACCAATTTGTTTATTCTGCTTTATGGTTTGTTTGGTCTTGCTCTAAGCCAACTTCTCTTAATTTTGGTAATGCAGTAACATGCCTGCAGCTACAAGTTCGTAATTTGCAATCTATGACTCTATTAAGTTGTTTTAAATTTTTAATCCCCTAGATACATGCATGCTATAGTTATTTAGTGCATTTTCATCCTAAGTATCTTTCGTCTTGTGTGTTTAGTGCATTTACGGTTTAAGGGTAAGTGGTCTGTCGATGACACTTATAAGATCAGCGATGATTGTTGGATCCTAAAGAAGAGCAGTATGCAGAATATGAGTGTGGCTGAGATGTGATTCTCCAATGGACTTTCTGTAGTACTTACTAAAAGTGATAATAAAGTGCGGAATGTAGATAACCGAGTGCGAAGTTTGGCCAGACCTAAGGAAGTACCAGTTGACAGATAGAGTGGTTAGAGTTAGGGCCTTTTGGATGAGCGAGCAGGTGACTAGGTGAGAGAGTGAAGAAGACTTTGATCGATACAAGTTACACATAAAGATATGGGGTGAAGGGAATAAACGAGAATCTACCTTATGCCAAGTTACACTTGAAGATTGGTTCATATAGCCTACTGAATTTTATTGTGATAAACACTTAGTTATGATTTATACTGAGGAAAACCAAAGATATATTGAGCATGCACTGATGTTTGTTGACTCGTTCTGCTAAGGAACCTTTTATATGAATTCCCTGAGGTGAAATTAAGAAATTTGGATTAAGTTGCAGGGGTAGATGAATTCATCAGCCTCTTCATTTCGACCAACTGGTGAATTGGATTCTCCAACATACAAGGGAAGAAAGGGCAAGTGCAAAATGCTAAAAGGTCTGGCCACTGAAGCAGGAAATGCTCTCATTTTGCAGCAGAAGTCATTTGCTCCTGATGACATTATAAGGGATATTGTAGTATAAACGGTGATTCCGACATGCTTATAGAAAAGCATGCACAAATCCTGGTTGACTGCTACTCAGCGCTAACTTGAAATTTACAGAGCTAAAATGTTACTTCTTGCTCAGTTGCTTGCAGTGCAGATGCTAGGAGAAGGATGTCAGTGGTGTCTATCAATCAGCTACTTAGGGAGTTCGGGTACGTTTGCTGTTTGTTAGATTTTGATTTTCTATTATGTGAACCAGTTCTGTTTACTAGGCTACTAGCCATACTGCCATACTAAATTAAACCGGTTACCTAAGTTAGTGCTGTTCAGTAAGTTATTAGATTACCAAAGTGTTACCCCATCTATCTACTAGTCTCAGAGGATTGAGGTAAATGAACGCTTGCAGTTCACCTTGTTGCCAGCTCTATACGGCTTATTTGCAAATTGAAGCTTATCTCTGTTTGGGCATGTATATTATGACATTGATATGTCTCTTGGACTTGAAAAGGTATGGCTATAAGTTCCGTTGTTAAATGCAACAACTCTATTTATTCCTGAGGGCTGAGACAAGGTGAGATTTTAGATATGAGCTATAAGGTGGTGCAGTACTGCAGTGGAAGAAGTTGGAGCTGGGAAGGAGTGGAATGAAGTTGGAGCATGCAAGGAGAGGAGAGGTGCATGGTTCGATCTCTGGCAGATGTATAAGGTGGTGGTTTAGGAGTAAAGTGGTTTTGGTATAGGAGTGGTCGGTAGTGTAATATTTGCCGTTTAGAAAAAAAGTAAAAAAAAGGTGAGATTTCTACATGGCATACACTGGTGCTCTCACATTGTGTTTGCCTCTAGCATAATAAATAAACGGTAAAATTGATCGGTAGACACATGAATGTTTCAGACCAGAATGTTTTATCTATGAGAGTCATATGACTCGTATCACTCTATTGTAATTTAGAGTTTTTAACAATCATATAAGACCTTCCTACAAGGCTACAAAGTCAATTGGTTTGTGAAAATGATGGTAGAAAGTAAACTAGTACTATATGAAATGTTATAAATAATCCTTTCATTTGACTTGTTAATCACGGTATGGTTTCAAGTCAAACCACTCTAATCCTATGGAAAAATAAGTCAATCTCAGTATTTTATTACTAATATTTTCATCAAAGTCAATTATGATCAAATTACCAGCTGCTTGTTTATCAGAATGTCAAACTTATACTACGGAAAAAAGTACCCCATGTTTCATATTTATGATTGATTATAATTGTCAAACCCAAAGATAAATCATGCATAGCAATATAGTATCAAGGGTTATAAAATGTCAACCCAAAGATAAATCATGACTATCAATATGGTATCGCAAGGGCTATAAATTGTCAACCGAAAGTTAAATTATCAATATCAAAATACTGAAACAGATATCGAAGGTTATAAATTGTCAACCCAGAGATATTTGATACTGAGGATTTATCTTTTTGGCGTTTGACATTTTATAACCGACCCCATAACCATGGTGAATGGCCAAAACAAAATAAAAAGATTGTTTGGGTTGACATTTTATAACCAACCGTCTAAGCATGGTGAATGGGCAAAACAAAATACTGTATACAGATAATTATCAGTCACTAATTTTATAAGGTTTGTGTTGTTTCATGGGGTTTTTAGTATCTTTAGTTTGGATTTGTCAATATCTTTTTACAAGTTGTTATTAGTTCTTCCTCTCCTCTGTACTTAGAAACAAATTTGTAATATTGTTATAAATTAAATATAATATTTTTAATAGGTGGGCAGTTTACCTTTTATTTAAGTAATGAATAAAATGAACACCTAAAAAAAATTAAGTTGATAAAGTTTTGTAAGACGGATGTAGTATGTTTTACACTACATTTTGATATGCAATAACTTGGAATATAGACATGTCCCGGAGCGATTGGTTTGAATCTTTATTATTATGTAGTTTATTATTATGTAGTTTAATTGTTGATTGTCGAAACACAATAGCATGTTTTTGTTTTTGCACCGGACCATGTTCTCAAACACACTAAAGTGATTAATGAATTGAACTGAATTGGAGATTTGATTTTCTCATAGAAGAAAGAGAGGGGCTAAATAATTTTTGTAAGCATAGGCTTTATTTAACAAAATTATCGGATAAAGTAATTGATTTTAATGCAAGTGTTGTAAGTGTTTTTCTGGACAAATCAAACATGACCTTGCTATAGTATAGAGTATAAAATTTGAAGTTTGAAAGTGAGTTGTGGTTCATGTGTAAATTTCCCTCACAATCACAGAGTATTCAAATCATCACTACACTAGGAGGGAAAACACTAGTGGAGATGTTTATCACATCAGATGCAAATGCAGTAGAAAGAATTCGCATACTCAAAACCTCATCATACCCTTATTCTCATTGCTAATTTGAAGCTGTCAATACTCAACTAGACAAGGACACTAACTGTTCGATAAATTGCCTCACAGAAAATCCATGAGACGCATAACTTAGGTTACCAAGTACTAACAGTTAGTTTAGTTCCAAGAACTTCCATGCACTTTTCCAATTTGCCAAAGCTTTACAGACGCTGCTACTCATGTTCTTCGATAGCCGATACTGAGACTAGCTAACTTGGTGGAAGGTAGGTGTTTCCATGCTCTGGCTATTAAAGTATCTGAAGGGAAGGCATTTCATGGTTTCATATTGCTTTATTGGATCACAAATTTGATGCTTTATTATCAATATATTGTAAATTCGGGCTCTTGTCTCTGGCTGAAAAGCTCTTTAATGGAGGTGGTGACCTGGGGAAAGACTCTTGGAACTTGATGATACTGGGCTATGAAAAGGCAGAGTTGAAAATAAACTGCACAATTTTTTTTAGAGAAATGCAACATCGAGGAATTGGATCTGAACTGAGCAGCATAACATCGGTGATCTCGGCTCCAAAACCAAAGCACTCCGTTTTGGTCAGTCTATTCATTGCCATATTATCAGAAAATTGTTGTTTGAGAATGTATCCGTTGTAAATTCACTCATAAACCTGTACGGGAAGTGTGGGATTTTAACTCTAGCCGAGAGTTTATTTGATCATACTTCGAAAGATGTTGCAGCATGGAGTAGTATGATATTGTCTTATACTCACAATGGGAAGTATGTAGAGGAGGCTATAGCTCTTTTTGAAAACATGGTATGAAATGGCCCTGAACCTAATTATGCAACACTGGTAGCTGTGTTGTGTGCTTGTGCACAGCTTTCGTCAATAAAAGGAGGAAGAAAGATTCATGATTGCATTAGAGAAATGGGAATCAGTCACAATGTTTCGCTTGATACAGCATTGGTTGATATGTACGGGAAATGTGGACAAATTGAAATGGCTAGAGAAATCTTTGATTCAATGAACGAAAAGGATGTTATTTCTTGGAATGTGATGATTTCCTGTTATGGAATGCATGGACATGGAAAGTCAGCAATCGAGATATTCCACCTGATGAACTCAAATTTCTCATGGTTCTTGCAGCCTGTGCTTATGCAGGGCTGGTCAATGTGATGATGCTGAAGTTCTCATTTTATCAATGCATATTGCTCGTTCTCGGTTGCTCCTGATGCAGGCATATGGGGTTCTTTGTTAAGTGCTTGCAGAATTCATAACAATCTTAAGTTGGGCATAGAGATAGCAAAACATGCTATCGAAGCTGATACAAAAAATGATGGCTATTAAATCATAATATCAGACTTGTATAGCTCTTTAGGGATGTGGGAAGAGGTGAGAAACATGAGAGAAATAATGAAAGATAGATGCATAAAAAAGACGGTGGGTTGGAGCTCTGTTTAGCTAGAAGAATAGCTAAAAGACTTCACAGCTTAAATTCTCTGAGAATCATGAAATTCAAAGAGCTAATAGTGACTGAGGAAACTCATCTCATGCCATTTCAGCCGCTTCAGGTATCAGTATAATCCTTTTGTAATTTGTATGGATTTGGTAGTGGTGTTTTCTGTTTTAGACGCTTGGGTTCCTATACCACTGTTATGAACATTGCAGGTTCTATAGCCACGACATCTTCAACTAGGAAGCAGGAAGCTATTAGAGTTGGTATATCTGTTCCATCTGCATGTCATCTGAACCTATATACATGGCTGCAGGTATTATTTTGCTGCACTTGGATTGAAATCGTAAGTATTTATATTTCCAGAGTATTGAATACACTTTCTGTTCGATACATCCTTGCTACCATATAAAAGATTTTTAACATGGTGCTAGGTTCTTGAAAAAATTAATCTGTTTGTTTTCTTTATACAGAGATATGAATAATTAGTCTTCAAGATCGACATTCCAATAGTCTCGTCTAGAACAACTCTGCTCTTCTGCTCGCTTCATTTTTATTGTTAGGTGAAGATGTAAATGTAAGTGCTGCTCTTCTACAGCTTGAAATCTGAATAAACTAGTTTTGAGACAATAGATTTGGAAGAATCATCCTCTGATAAAGGCCCATGTCCATTCCATTGTAAGCAATTGGAGCATACATCCATGTATCATCTGAGCTCAGTAGCTGCAAGAAGGAACCATTTATTTACTATAACATTCTGTCGTCTGGAAGTTTAAGACTTTGAGGTAAAGCTCATCAAAACCATTTCTTTTAATGAAATATATATATATACCTTGATCTGAAGCTGTAAGAACTTCACATATTGAACAGCCTCCTCCAGCATTGTGCTAATGTCAACCTTAGTTCCATTGGGAACAAGATTTTGCAAAATCCTCAGCCTCTCATTGATTCTCTCTCTTCTTTTCTGGAAAATGAAAATTTGCATCATATTAGCATATGCA
This sequence comes from Plantago ovata, assembly GCA_028274465.1. NCBI lineage: Eukaryota > Viridiplantae > Streptophyta > Magnoliopsida > Lamiales > Plantaginaceae > Plantago > Plantago ovata. The sequence continues at coordinate 83,448,176 of CM051458.1, read as the reverse complement.
GAATAGGAAGAACGTTTTTAATGACAAAAAAATAGATGTAATTGATGTCTTACCCTTGCATAAAGGCTTTGGGGATCAGTTGCAGAACCCCTTCCGGCTCTTGCTTTTCCGCTCGTATTTACACAGTCCTTGGATTCAGAGGTTGACCCTTCGATCAGTTCTTGTGAAGCATTAGAATCATTCTCTGAGGTAGTTGTGCCATTGCTCTCCTCTTCATTATTGCTAATTTCCTTAGCTTTCTTCTTTCTTGGCTGCACATTTCTCTTACTTTTCGGTGCCTGTAATAAATATTCATCTCTGATGAGAAACAAGGATTCTGATAGATATATTGCTGAAAATATATGGGCTAATCATTACTTCTTACACGTACATTTCTAGGAGCACGAGGCTTCTTCTTAGGACTTTCAGATGACTTGTCATCTGATTGATCCTGAGACTGACTCTCTGCAGCTTCATATTTCCTCTTGAGCTGTGCTACATTGTAAGAATCACCATTCTCATTTGAGTGGATGCCTACATTCCTCGTTTGATCAATGCACAGTTGTGCTTTCAGTTGAAGGATCTCTTCCATTGCTTCATCAGTAAACACCGGTGCATTCATGCTACCAGTGTTGTTGGTGGTTTCGTCCATGGTGTAAAAATTCATGGACTGAAACGAGTCATTGCATGCTTCTTGAGGAAAGTTAACACCATTGGCATAATTAGTGAAAAGGCCAGTGTCAGTCTCACAGCCTTGGCTGCTTTCTTGAGAAACAGAATTAAAGTTAGTATTGAGAGAACTGGAAGGAAGAAACATGCCCGCATCAACTCCGGGGACGTTCTGATCATCTGTAAACAAGCTAGTGACTTCCAAATGTCGCCAGAAACTATCGGAATCTTCGCAGGAGAACATCTTGTTCAGTGACTCCCATTCTTCTTCAAGAAAAGCTCCAACATGATCCATATTAATCTTCTTTTTTGTTTTGTTTGAAAAAGCAAGAAAAAGGGATTTTCTTTTGGATCTTTTGTAGTAGCTTTTTGTTGTAGTGAAAGTAGTAGTAGTACTTGGTTCTGGTTTGGAAATGATGAAAGTTAAGTGTGATATTTATACCCAATGCTGAGAGGATTGATTGACTTGATCTTACTAATATGTTATTATTTGTAGTATACCAAATTATTGTGGTAATGTTAACTGGTTAAGTCTTAATTCTATGTAACTAAACTGTATGAGTCCACTGTAGGGACAAAAACAGGCCACGGACAACTCACAAGGGGACCGGAGTTCATGCAATAATATGTTTAAAAAATTGGATTTTCAATCTCAGTTAGCCATTGGTAGAAAATAAATTAAACTGACACAAGGCTAATCATTTGGTGATGCTTTTTTTTAACATTTTTAACATGATAAAAAATAGTTGGTGAATGGTGAAGAGGAAAGAAGTTGTAATTCCTGGGCATACTGGGAGAACGTGGAATTATTTGTTTAAAAGAGATGAGAATTTTTTTTTGATATTTTAAGAATGGGTTTTAATTTTATTCTATCCTTTAGCAAGTTGTTGTATGTCGATCAGTGTGTGTTTATATTTCTGGCCATTTCCCAATGGTGTAGATTAGTACTACTAGTACTGTGTTTAATTTTGTTGTGGAGGATTAAAATGATGGGTAGATATTTAGACAAATGAATCCCAATGAATAAGGTATTACACTATTATGTCGACAATGGCGGTTTTGTTTATTTTGTTAGACCAGCCATTCAGCCTTAGTATTTGACGAAGTTCTTTTCTTTTATTCACCTAGCATAGCACACATTCATTTGTAGGGCACCCTAGTTTGTATTGATAAGTAAGTTCATTTCTTTTCTTATTTTCTTCTTCTTTTTCTTTTTTAAAATACGGTTTACAGTAGAAAATAAAATAAATTGATAAAAATAATGGTTATTAACAAAAATATATATAATTTTAATTAAGAACATGATATGCATATTTTTTTAAGCACATAATATACAATGTACATTTTATTAATACTATAGACGTTTTACTTAATAACATTTTTATACTTTTTATAAGAACGTATATAATACAGTCTATTCTCAAGATAAGAATAATACAGTTTATTTATTATTTTTTATACGGAAAAAATAAAAAACGAAGATATATTATATAAGTATAATCATTATAGCTTCATAATATGACATGGCTAATTATTTTTCTTGTATGATTTCAAACCGGAACTAAATAAAAGTTATGAAATAAAATGGAAAGCATGTTAATAGATGTGGAGGGAGTAGTATTTAAGCACTGTAGGGTCATTTCCATTATTATTGATGTTGATGAATAGAGTTACTTTTCCAGAACCTTGATTTGATTCTGTCTTACCCTTGTTCGGTGGCATAAGTTCTTAGATCTTCTGTCGTTAGTAGCGACAAATCCACCCTTTATGAGTCAGTTATGTTTTGAGAATACCTAGTTTGTGTACCTTAGAATGAACTACCAACGAACGCACTAGTCTTGATGTCAGGATCTCAACACTTGGTTTAGAGCCAAGTCTAAAGTTCAAGATTCACGCTTCCAAAAGGATGGCGGCCAGTTGATGCAGCTGGAGACGACGATCATGGAGGTTGAAGAATTTCTGAAAGTTGTTGCTAGAGATCTAGTGTTTCTAAATCTGACGAATTCGGTGGGACCGGTGCATGTGAGTGACAGTAACCAATACAAAATTATGGTGTGGCTCATGGCGGTCATGGTGATGGATATAGGTTAAATATGACTATGGACAATTATCATAGCCCTCCAGAAAAGGAATCAACCACGAGCCATGGTGGGAAGAGCAGGATTGCGGGCTGAGGAGCGCGGAGGCAAAGTTTCAAAGTCGATTGTAATGGCGATGCCCAAATCGATTCTAGTTAAGACAAGTTCAACAAAGGTGAAATCGATGGGAGAATGGAGTTGTACAGAGCTTTTGAAGCTCATTAATGGGGTCCATGAGGACAACTGCATGATGTAGAATTAAACAGAACCAGAGATTTTGGTCGCATTGCAGGCCATACTTGTAACGACCTGACCCACTAATGGGCCGAGACCCGGCCCAACGGGTTGGCGAGGTTACTCCTGGACATCTCTCCGGGGTGATATGCTGGCCCCACAGACCAACACGTGTTCTAATCCGCGCACTTTGTCCTCACTCGTGCACGCACCGAGAACTTTCCAGTGGGTCACCCATCGTAGAATTGCCCAGAGCAAGCATGCTTAACTCTAAAGTTCTTCTAGATGAATTCCCAAAAAGAAAGGTGCACCTTGTTGACATGAGTAGTGTTCTCAACCCATTTAAGCTATTTGAAATCTGGAGCGTTACAATACCAGTCAGTCAATCCAAGAATTGGGTCAGAATCAACCGAAGCAAGCCCAGGCCATGAATTGGGAGAGAGGCAAAGTGCGAGCGAAGAACTGAGATGCAGAGCGCGCGTGGGTAAGACATGCGAATTAGAGGTGCTCGGAACGTGTAGAGCGTGTGGGAGCTCGTGTGACAGCGCTTGGGAGTGTGCCGTCGCGTGGAGCAGTGGCTAAAATCATGATCGCGCGTCTTGGCAGTGTGGAGGCTTGAGCGAATTCATGAGCGTATAAACACGTGTGGACTGTTTGGTGAAGGTGGATTGGCACGTGGTAGGATTCTGGCAATGTATGATCATGCTTTTGAGGCTTCTACAATACTTGGTGACCTTGTAAAGAAGTATGTAGACAGGCACGAGGAACCTGTGGAGAAGAAGAGGCCAACGTACGAGATTGCTACACATTTACGTAGGGTCCTATGAATAAGTTGGGAACCGAAGATAGAGTAGGAGTTTGCAAAGGGCACATATCGTTAGTCTATACTGTTGAAGTGTCTATGGGTGATTTGTATGTGCATAGTTTGGTTGTCGGAGTTGGTGGGCTAAGGGACATGAGGTCAGTGGCAACTTCAGAAGTAAATTTTAGGGGGGGAGGGCTCAATGGGCAAAAATATGAGAAAACTTCACACAATCGAACTTGGGCCGGCCATTTGAATAAGCAGCGAGGTCCTTAACCACTGCACCACTAGAAAAGGAATGGAGGTGCGGCAAGAGCCGGTGAAACTTGGGACACAAGAACGACGAGTAGGAGTGTTGGGGTCATCACGTTTCGCTGGTGACGTGTTTGGCCGGAACTAGAGAAGGAATGGAGGTGCGGCAAGAGCCGGCAAACCTTAAGTACAAGGTTGTGGGGTTCCAGTACACATGAGCTATCGCTTATTCGCGGCCCATTATCTCTGAAGCGATGGGAAGTATCTAGACGTCTTATTTAGTTACGGATATGTCATTATCTATGATAAGATAGAAATGTTCTAACTTAGCCATAAAGATAAATGCGAGTAGATTTACCTTTATATGTTAAATTCCTCTTAGAGTTAGTTACCAATGCATGTATTGGCTAAATAGTATTTAAGCATTGTAGGACTATATATACATATTATTATCTTTATATAATTTACATTTGTTGATAAATAGAGATAAGGGCTTCTTACATATAGTACCCCTGTTAGATCTTTTTATTACGGATAGGTCCTTGTTAGTCAAACAATTACATCCAATACCCTTGTTCGATAGATTCAATTACACATAAATCCACGATCTTGACTTTTGGAGAACTAAATCAATGAAAACACATTTTTACCCTTGGTCAAATATTTAACTTTGACTGAGACCAAACAACTTCAATTTTCGTTAATTACACATTTGCCTCAAATCTTTTTAATTTCACCAAATTGACACTTAATAATTCAACATAAGTCATGTAACTTTTTTAAATTTTAAAATTATCTCAAATATTATTGCAATCTAAACCCTAAAAAAATTTATACCTTAAAAGTTAATCCAAAAAGATTTAAAAAATAAAACAATAAATAGAAAAACCAGCAAATCGGAGTTTGTTGTCTCGCCACATCTCCGATCTAGTCGCAAGGGACTACTAATTTATAAAAATCCAACGGCAATTCATTCCTGATGAGAAACAGAAACACAATTTTCAGATTACCAGTGAACTGATCGGTCTAAACACGGTGCCTCCTCGGCATAGCAGTGGTGGAAGATGCCGCCATTGTTGACTGAGTAATTATGGATTCAAATAAAAGCAAACACGCAGAGAGCAATCGACACCAATCACACCATAATTCACATTTTCAACCGTAGACACAACATGTGGCAAGTTGTCAGCCGTGGCTTCGCCGCCGCCCTGTGTCTTCTTCATCATCGCGATCGGCGAAACAAGTAGAACTAGAAATTAGGTTTATCCGTTTGTTGAATCAATGACCAAATCGTATAAATTAGTAGTCCCTAGTGTTCCTGCAAATTGGTCTACAGCTCTAGCTCTGATGGGTAGGAAAGAAGGAGGAAGAGGAAGAAGGAAAGGAGAAAAAAAAGTGAAAAAAAATGAAAAATATGCTTAGGCCGTGTTTGGATGGAAAGTTAGCAACAGTAAGCTATAAGTTGGTCAACGGAATCATCGCATTTTGGATCCATATGTAATAGATTGACTAATAGGGGGATAAACGTAATTGGATCGGCTAGTAGGGGTAGTGGATGTAAAATTCCCTAGAGATAATTAATTAGAACCTGATCTGATTCTGTCTTTTTTCCTTGTTCAATGACGAACGTTTTGAGATATTTTGTCGGTAGTAACGACTAATCCACCATTTCTTAGCCAGTTATGTTTGGAGTACACCCAATTCGTGCGCTTTACAATAAATTACCGACGAGCGCACTAACTTCGATTTTAAGAGCTCAACAGTTTATGTAATGGACATTCGGTGTTTATTGCAAATAAAATGTTTATCTGAGATATATACCTTGAAGAATAGTATGATATATATGATGAGAAATATTGTTGTAGTTGTAGTTATAGTTAAGTTGGTTAATTAGTGTAATAAACCAAATTTTGGCCGACATTAAAATAAAGTGTACATGTCCAGTTATGGGAGTACAGAGAAGCCATCTCCAAGCTGTGATATCTTGTACTAGTCCAGTTTTAAGATTAACTAAAAGATTGCTGGAATATAACCCACACATTAAACAAGATTTTATTACTTAGTCTAAAATACATTAATAGTGCAGCAGAAAATACTACTACCTATACATCAAAGGTTAGCTCTAGCTATAGGCAGGTTTGATCGGGTTATATTATATATATATATTTATAAATTTGATTTGAGATAATGAGATGAAATGAACTTGGCCTAAAATTCACTTTCTCACCACCTTTGATTCTGCCGTCTCCTCCGGTTTTGGCGTACGTGTCCGTCAAACGTACGGTGTAAATTAAACCGTGTTACATGATTAATACTGGATTACTATTTCATCAGATATTGTTCTATCTTCTATCATAATATTCGTGCATGTTGTTTACCTTTTTAATCTCTTCTGTTTAATTTCTTATTATAATTTTACATTTGGGACTGGTTGAGAATATAAATCTCCAGCTATTGCTCGAAGATTGCACCTGTTCTCTATACACATAATGACATAAACACAAATCACAGCAAATTGAAACCGTGACTTTTTTAGTTACAATATATCTCAGCTTATTACTCTCCACTATAATCGCTTTGACGTTATACATTCATCTGGTATGTTCTGGTAATATATAATAGTACATATTTACGATTTTATAACAATGTATCACTTGTATATTCATATTGTGAGATGGTTTATTTCAATCCAAATAGTATTAGGGTAGCAAGAGTAAGAATACAAGGTTACCTTATTAATTAGTTTCCTAGTTATATTGTAGTTAGACTTTTAGGATATTGAGATTTACCTATATACATGAGTCGAAATCTAGATACTGTAAATCTCAGAACAAAGAATACAAATCAGGAGAGCTAGAGAGTATAATACCAAAGAGATCAAACACACATAGACATTCGTCATATCTGTGAGGTAGATAAAATTGGAGTAGTGAGAGTTCTATTGTGAGGGTTCTTATAATAGCTACATGGTAGGAATCTTAAGATATTAATCATTAAAGAGTTTCGGTTGTTCTCCGTGGACGTAGACTTCATTAACAGTCGAACCATATAAACCCGTGTCTTTTTATGTCGTGTTTAATTTATATAGTATTTACGTAGGTGTTTACTCAAACACTTCGATTATGTTATTGCTAAACCTTGTGATTGATATGGCAAAGTGGCTGACATCTGATTAGCCAGTTTAATGTTTGAAAACTAGATAGATATAGTAAGTTTTCAAATAGATCACCTAAAGAGTTGCGATATTGGTGTTTACGAGATATATAAATAATTGTAGTCATACCACCATAGGTTAAATAAGGTGATTTTTTAGGGTTTTTTTTTTTCTTTTTTCTAAATTATAAGGTTTTCCCAAACAAATGAATCTTTCTCAAATTAAGATTTTCCCAAAAAATATGAAGATTTATTTTTAGAAATATTTTTGTAATAATAGGCACATCGGTAGTAGTAGCTCAGATAGGGAAAATTATTGCAGCAGTACTGGTTGCACGACGTAAACAAATGATGCTAATAATATGCAATCCAAATCTTCAAAGAGTGCTACAACTAGCTGTGTAGCTAGTAATGGAATGGATTAATGGGTTTAGTGGGAATAAAATCTACCAGGGCTAATGTACATGCATAATACACTCCTCTGGTAAGTAAGATTTTAAGATATGATGATAATTTGGATTGGAGCTACAAGCTAAGTAATTAGGGATAATGTACTGTAGATAGTTGAAATCGTGTGTGTTGTTTGGGTTAATAATTGGCCGGCCTTTGCACGACTGACTACCTTTAACTTAGAAGGCCATTTTATATTTTAATCTGCCTTTGTCGGGGTTATCAGATTATTAGAATGACAGCTAATCTTTGTCTTTTCAAACTACCTACTAACTTAACTTATAGTCTTATACTATAATGATATTGATAATCCTCCTGTTCCTTATAATATTAGTAAATTTTAGTAATATTCAACTCATCAAAGTAGGACTATTATTATTCTCTTGGTGTCTTGTTTTCATAACATTGTGCCACGTATCCATTTATCTAGCTCTTCCGCACACGCTTTTCTCTACTGTTGTTATACGAGTGCTAATTAATTTATCTTTAATTAATTAATAACTATAATACAACTACCAAAGGAATTTTATTATTGTTTTAATTATTAATGTAAATTGTACTTTAACGTTAATACATTTTTAAAGTCTAGGTGCAAGTTACAAATGCAAACTTTCTTGTTCCATTCCCTTTTAGTAGAATTTAATTAAACTGTAGGAGTGAAATTTAATTAGTTATATTAATTCTTTAATATTTCTTTGTATTTGTAGTTGATTTTAACCTCTTTGAACAAGACATTCGAGTAGAAATTTAACATGGAATTGAATTTATATTTGTGGAGATTCAAATTCAGATGGAACGTGAGCTTGATATATACCATAATAGAATTTCAATTCTTTCAAATTTTCAAATTTAACCCTTCAGGTGAAGAAATTCACCTAAATCCGCCTAGGCTCAAGGGTGAGTTCTTCTCAGAATGTCGTTTATGTATGGAAAAACTCTACTATTACATCAAAATCTGCGTTAACAAAAAAAAAAAATGTTGTGCATGTTCTTTGGATACTTCAATTTCAGCATATATAGTTTATAACTCTATTTGCCCCGCATCATCAACTATTTTCTTGAGCAGTTGCAGGCTATATATGTATTGGTTGGTGTACAGACAACATAGAGCTTCAGGCCATTAAGCAGGGTCTCATCCTGGCATTACAAATGAACTTTACTCATGTTGTAATCCAAACTGATTCTTTGTTTGCATCTTCATCATTTAACAGGAGGAGTTGCGTAGGAACGTTGCAGCGCTGGCTCCTTGAAGATATCATTGACCTGGCAGATCAGTTTCAGGAATGTTCATGTAGTTTTGTGTATTGGGAGGTCAATCAAATAGCAAATATATTGTCTAAGTTTGGAAGTGAGGAGTTAGCTGGTAGGTGGAAACAGTCGTTCAACTTTCAGTCGCACTCTGATGGCAATACATTTTCACTTCTACGTCATGGCTATCTCAACAGTTTTCAAATTTGGGATGTATGTCCGCCTTGGTTGTACAATATGTATCTAATGACTTAGTTACGTCTTATCCTAGTCTAGTTAGTATCTAATGTAAAAGCTCCGGCTTCATAGCTATACGTATGAACTCTTATATCCTACGTACTATTATGCCTAAAATATTATACTTTAAAATATAAAAAAATATATATATTTTCTTCATATGCCGACTAACCAAAACCTACAAAAAACTGTCAAAGCGTTTGTAGCCGAGTGGCAAGCTGAGACATCACGTATCCAAGTGGTCACGGGTTCGATCCCCGAAAAGGATGATTATTTGCTCTGATTAGAGATTTATCGATGCAAATTTGTAGGTCAAACATTGTAATTATAATAATATAGTAAAAAAAAAAAAAAAAAGAAAAAAAGAAAACTCCATGCTAGTCTAACGAGATAAGCACAGCTACAACAACAGAACTCCCAAACCCAAGAAAAAATGAGGTACCACCAAAATCAGCCTAATCACCACAAAAGTTCCGCGGAAATAATAGTACTAGTAATAATTTGTTATTCTCTTCACTGAATTTTGAACACAAGCTAAGTATACATGACCTGTCACCGTCCTCTCATATATATAATTCATTTCGCTATTTGTATATTAATAATGTTTTCTACTGATTTTCCCATGACAAATTGTTTATTGCCTTGTAAAGTGTTGTTAAATTTAATTAGTTCGACGACTTCTATGGTATTGGAATCAATATGAATATTAACAACAAACTCTTCTCTCTTTTTTCTTTTCATTACATTTAAACGTATACATTACACTGCATTTTCTTAGTATTATTAATTATTTTTAAAATGACAAAAAATTATTAATCACAAAGAAACATTACAGAGAAATATTACCCATTTTTGAGTGCATATATATATAAGAAATCTCCTCAACAACCATGAAGCAAAATAAGCCTCTACATATACAATTGAAGTATATCTTACGTACGTACCCAACTAAATAAGAGTTAATAGTAGGAGTTCGATTATGATATTTCAAATCAGAAATCTATTAAGTACCATTTACAGAATTACAGATGACCTCACGTATTCCAGTGTAATTAGAGTTGCCTTGCATGTTAATTAACTGATAACCCTTCTCCTAACACGTCTCGTTTCATATATTAATCATGAAGAGTAAATATACATATATAGTGATTACTTAAACTTGTGATAGTGACTAATATTTGACTTCTCTAATCACTTAAGAGCTGTGATAAGAGCCTTTAGGGCCATAATTATAAACTAATATAAATATTCTTCCGACCATAATTATGAAGTACTATACTTATTATGAAGTCATATTCATTTTAGTTACTTCTCTAATCGCTTAAGAGCTAGCTAGCTGGAATCAGAGTCTTAGGGTTAAGGGCCATAATTATAAACTAATAGAATTATTCTTCCGGGCATAATTATCAAATAATATATAGTCTTAATTAGACCATTTTATTTAAACATCACTATCTTAAAACCGAACTAAGACCAGCTTTTGCAATAGTTTCTTCTAATTAGTCAGGCGGTTTGTCTTAATTTTTTTAACTAAGTAGTTGAGTTAATCAGGTACTTCAAAGCATATAAATCGTTATTATATGATTTGATCCAAAACAAAGATAGGATTATCTTGTTAAACTAGTTCGCTGGCTATTTAAAGTAATCTATCATTTAATTACAACTAATGATGGACTTAGAGGTCAATGGTTGTTCATGTTCTTTTCTTTTCTTTTTTTCCTCGAGAGTAATTACGAAAACTATTCTTTCTGTCCGAAGAAAACTAAACTAAACTGAACTGGATTAATTACAAAACTAAATTTATTTATTTGAACTAGTAAATGTGAACATAACTAAACTGAACTGAATAAAATGAACCGAACTGAACTCATGAATTAATGAGTTTCAACTATGACAAAGTCACAAAGCCTTATGAGACGTGCAACATATGGAGTAAATTAATTCCAGAGGAAGAATATTAGTACGTAAACCATAATTGTGAATATTATCACTTTCAAATGATACATAAACCCTAAAATTCCTCTTTCTGGTAATAAGATAAAATGTGCAAATGAAGAATGTTTCATGCGAAAGGCAAACAATTTGTTTTTAGACCAATCATATGATCAATGATCAATCATCCAAATTAATAGCTTAGTATACAGAAACAAGTATTTTTCCCTTTTTGTTACCCTAGCTAGCTAGCCACATCAACTCAAAATATAAATTAAGATTAAGCTAGTAAAATTCTTAAACCCACTACCAAGTGGACATAAAAAAATATATCTAGTTTAATTTCTAGTTATATTTTTTTTAGTGTGGAGTGAAATAAACTATAGCTTTTATTTTGTTCGGAAACCGAGGGATGTTGGAAGTTTAGGGAATTTTAAACTACTTACCCCTCACTACCCTCACTAATTGCGTTTTTTACCAGTTCTCTTTGGTTCGTGGAGCTCTTGTATTCACTGATGGTTGGTTGTTACTGGCCCCTTTTCCTTCTTCCTGGCAGTTTGGTGATCTTCGAGGCTTGCACCATTAGTCTAGTAGACAATTTGTTTAGCTAGATTAAAGTAATCTTGTTCCTTGTTTTTGTTGTCCCTGCTATTCTAGTTGTTGGCTGAGCTTTTTTGACTCCGGTTAGGTGTTTTAGTTAGATTGCTAGGGTGCTTGCCGCTGTGTTTTCTACTTTCTTTGTAAACTTTTCCGAGTTCCGAGCATTCCTTATGCTCTTGTTTATTTAATATAATTTGGCCAGTTAAAACAAAAATTCAGATGTTAATACTGTACTATATATATTTGTATAGTCCAAACATAATTTCAAGAATTAAGAGATTTACTGGGAATTTTTAGGATTCTCGTGGGCATATGAAGTTCAAAAGGATTGCAGAATGTTCTCGATTTTATAGCACTGACACTTTCTTCTCTACTTACCCTGAGAGCAACTTTAACAATCCACACATATGAACAAATTAATAGGTACAAATAACACGGTTAACTTGACACTTGAGGTATGAAGTATGAACAAATAGGTTAACTTGAGGTATGGACAAGTTTCTTCTTCACACTCTAGTCTTACTCAATATAAACATAATAAGATGGTAGTTTGTGCTTAGTGCATTTTTGTCTTACAAGACATGCATGTACTCCTTTCACATATTTATACTTGAACATGACCCTTACCGGTTACCCCATCTTTTAAGATGACGTAAAACTTATTACCTCCACTAATGATCAATATTAAAATCAACCATCTTAATGATTCGACCATTAAACGGTTGACAAAATCGCATATGTATACATTTACGGTGAAACAATTCTCTAGAGTATCCACTGTTTGAAACAGTTCAATTTGGTCTAAACTGAACGATACCGTTTTGGACTTTTGCGAAAAGTTTGGAACAATGACGATTTTAGCGAATTTATTAGTGTGTGGATTATTAGTGTGTGGATTGGCCTAGACTTGGCAACAGTCACCCGAATCCGAAATCCGACCTGATCCGATATGAAACCCGAAATCTCACCCGAAAATTTATGGTCAAACATCCGAACTTTGACCCGAAACCCTATCCGAAAGCACCCGAATTTTTTTTATCCAAATTAAACAATCCGAAATCTCCTGAATAAATTCAATCTGAAATTCATCCAATTCAAATTAAATGTGACCCGAACTCTTTCAATCCGAAATGACCTGAATTACATTTATAGGGAATACATAATTATTTTCATTTAGAATATATATTTTATATATAACTAACTTATAATTATGATTTTGAAGTTGTAATATTTCATAAATTTTCATTATAAAAATAATTTTGTGTTTAAATATTCAATCAACACTGAATCCGAATTGGCCTGATCCAAATTGACGCGGTCCGAAATGTTTTGAAATTTATAGTCCGAATAACACTCAAATCCGATAACAACTTGAAATCCGAACATATTCGAATCCGACCCGATCCGAAATCACCCGAAACAAACTCACTCACCCGATATCATCCGATCCGAACAATTCGATCCGATCAACCCGTTTGCCAGGTCTAGATTGGCCTGAGAGATCCCCTTTCATTTTTAATTTTCCTTTTAAATTAGTGGGCCTTCAGAGAAACGGACTTTTCTAAGCATGCTGGGCCGCAGTCGGTTCTACAACAGGCCCAATTAACATTTCATGTCGAGCTAACTTGTAGAGGAACAAAGCTACATACCTTTTGTAAAGCATGGAAGTTCTTATTAGTAGAATAGATTGTTCTCCGTTACGAAGCATTAGTCCGTCCAGGAGTTATGTGATGGTGTGGGAAGTGTGCCCGGGAGATTTAGTTTATATTTTGACATCATTTGCAGGCAGAGACCACCAGCATGGATACACCGTCTTCCAGTGGATCGCATCAGTCAGCTGATGAGTAGGAATGAATGCTACAAACTAGTGGTAAAATACAAGGAATGTAATTAGGTAGCTGATGTTTCAGCAAAGTTAGAAAGTGGTAGTTCTAATATAGTCCTAGATGTACCGATCTTCCCAGACCTTGCTCATGTTCATCCTAGTATCCATATATGGGATGTAGGCCCTCCGTGGCTTTGTTGTTAAAACAAGATCTATGTTGTCAGACGGATCGTGGAGTTTCAACTAATGTTCCATCATCTGTATGTAATTTTGATGGTGTGTGTGTAAATAATATACAGTACTATCTACTACTTACTCCGTTCCTTATCAAGCTTCCCATTTGATTTCGTTGACTTTTTCGAGACTTTGTTTGACTCCAAATTAATCCCAAATCACACCGGAAAAATATATTTTGAACTTATATTATAAAAGTGAAAATTTTATATTTTCATAATATAACTTCAAATATTTTTTTTCTAATACAATTTATGATTAATTCGGAGTCAAATGAAGTCAAAAAAAAGTCAACAAAACCAAATGGGAAGTTTGATAAGGAACGGAGGAAGTACTAGTTTTATTCCAGAAAAACAGTCCAGTGAGTATTATTTTTTACAAGTTAATGCAAGAAAAGTGATTTATTTTGGGCGCCTATAGCAACGAGCCATATTTGGAACTTGGAAATAATTATAAGTGCATAACCCATTGGTGTGACTGTGAGTGACCTATGTAGTTGATCACAAATGAGGTACACATTCGACCGCAGCTTCTTGTATATCATTTGCTTTTATATCAACTACGTGTAACAGCTCTCCCTCAGTAGCTAAGCTCCATATTAACTCAAACATTCAGCACCAGCAGTGTAAGTAACATGCAGAATCGTACAAATTCTGAAGGAAGTCATAAAATTATCATTGCATCAAGAAAGCAATAAAACTACAACAGAAATCATAATCGCATAATTTGTTGAACATGGTTTCATAATCTGTCAATGGGTTGAGCATGTTAACCCCAAATACAAGCAGCTTCTTTTGAGGTACAATTCAGGTACCCGGGTTGTATACGAGGCTTCACAGACCACCATGACCAGGCATCCATGAAAGCTATGATTTCACAACCATTATTCGCGGCATTGGATTAATTACTCATGTCCAACCTCAAATTCATGACCAATCATTCAATGTTATTATGAGCTTACAAGAACAAACAGCGACTTGTCTCCCAACTTGTCGCGGCCCTGGAATGTAGAAAAATGGAGCAATTATAGACAATGTTAAGTTTTATGACCTTTGAACATTCTACAGAAGAACATAAATCATACTGATCATTCATTCTAGGTAAATAATCCTTAAATGATAATAATATGAATTTAGAACATCTTGGTCAGTGCAGAATGTTCATACCTTCAACTCTGGCAATTCAATGACACAGGCACACTCAACAACATCCACACCAACACGTTCTGCAATATAATCCAAGATAACTCAGATATTTTGGACTCAGCAAAGAATAGATATTACTTCATGAAGCATATCCAAACAAATAAACGAAAAGCAAATGCAACCAAACTAAGTTGGGACTTCATTTGACAGAGACAAATCAAAAGGAAAGAGCCTACTTCCCAGGAACATATAACAATCAAAATAGGGACAGGATGTTTACACTAGGTTAACTTCAAGAGGGACTAACGTTCACCAAGTACAGGCTAAGAAGCATGAATACGAATATGCCAAACAAATACGATACAAAACGAATACGAAAAAACGGTAAAAAATTAAAATATTGAAATACGAATACGTTAAAAAAACACGATTTCAACATAAATATTTTTATAAAGTACAATAATATTTAATTATTTATCCAAATATTACATATAAACATATCTAAATTTGTGCAATCTACTCCTATAATAAACTATTTTAAACAACGAAGAGTCTGAAGGACTAAAAACCATTAGCATTAAACTATCATATCACATAAAACGGTAAAAAATTAAAATATTGAAATACGAATACGTTAAAAAAACACGATTTCAACATAAATATTTTTATAAAGTACAATAATATTTAATTATTTATCCAAATATTACATATAAACATATCTAAATTTGTGCAATCTACTCCTATAATAAACTATTTCAAACAACGAAGAGTCTGAAGGACTAAAAACCATTAGCATTAAACTATCATATCACAAACCCCACGTTATTGAACAAAGAAAAGAATAAAAAAAAGTAATCAAGTAAGGAAACATCATTAAGTGCGTTTTCGTTTCGTTTTTTGCCGGATTCGTTTTTAAAACGTTTTTGATTTAAAAACTTCATGACACTCCCGTATTCATGCTTCACAGGATAATACATGGACTGTTCAAGTGTTCGTCAATGTATGACTGTATGTGGTAAATATTGGCATCATCTACATTGCAGCTATAATTCAAGACAGCAGCACATTTAAAGGTTTGCAGAGTTTGTGACAGAGATTTCAAATTTTACAATTTCTCTACTAGTCTTTGCTATTCAATTCTTACTATTTGCATGGTTGCTTGGGCTTTTACACAACTTGTGCAAAACTTAATGAAGTCTCTATCCATTCTCATGGTCAGAAATACTATGAGTTTGAGGAAGACTAAGATTAAAAAATAATGAGCATTCTCCAAGAGGAACTCTGTAGCATACCAAGCAGACGGATTGCAGCAGTTAAGGTTCCTCCAGTTGCAATCAGATCATCCACTATGATCGCACGTTCTCCAGACTGTACAGCTCCAACATGCATTTCTATTTTGTCGGTTCCATATTCCAAGGAGTACTCTTCTGATATTACCTCCCCTGATAGGATAACAATTATTAGCGCAGGCCACACAAGCTAATAACATTCTATGATCATAAATAGTCCAGCGACATTACATGTAAACATGATAATAAACAAAAATAATAATTATGGAGAGATGCACGTCAAGAAAATTAATTGTTGCACTTGCACATGACATTTTTTTAATGGTCATGTAGCCTACACAGATATTTACTGGGATAAAAGCTTAGTTCGTTGGTTTACTATGCATAAATCAACTGTGGAAGGCATATATACATATATGGAACTATAGAAGCAAGAGCTAAGAAATAAGGATAAGCGGGTCAACTGAAGCTCCTCACGAGAGAAATTAAAAACTATTGAGTATTACATACAAAATTCAACTGAAAACTATTTTTTCTTCTGTAACTGGACTACGTCCTTGCATCCCCCCAGAATTGTTTTGCTAGTACTTCTTCCGGAAACTTTATAGTTTCCCACTTTATTTTTGTTGACTTTTCAATGCCCGATTTGACCTCAAATTAATAATAACTTGTTGCAAAAAAACAATTTTAAAAGTTATATTATGAAAGTATATTTGTCTACTTTTTCTAATTACTTGATTAAGGGTCCCACAACTCAAACACATAATTTAACACTCTTTAAAAATCATGCAAAAAGCAAATGTAGACAATTAACTGGGACGGAGGGAGTAATAACTAATCCCGTTGTCCCCTAGTAAGTGTCCCTTCTTTTTTTACAAAAGAAAGACTACACAAACATAAAGGGCAAGAATTCGTCAAATTGCATATTATTGGAGAGCAGCAGCACCTGAGAGTGGCAATTAAACATAATTATAAGTTACTCCATTTGGTCAATAGTAAGTGCCCCCTTTCCTTATACAAAGGAAAGACGAGACTTAAAATGTTACTATTACACATAAACATAAATTACATCACTATTTGTTGTATAGAGTTGTCTAAACAGAATTTTTCAATATATATCATGAATGAGAAATTGCAAATGTTATGAATTGACCACGCGCCTCACGCGCTTCAGATCCATGAAAATTTGCAAATGCTAGGAATGATTTTTGTTTTCCACCTTAAGTTTAAAGTGGGTTGACTAAAAAAGCATTTAAATGTTTCTAAGGGCCCAAGCCCAAATTAACATCATAATAGTTTGGGCGTTAGAAACATTAAATGTAAAGCGAAATGAAGAGTTTGCATATTCAACTAGGATAAATTTTGCCCCAAAACTATTTTGAAAGTGGCAACACCCCACCCACCCCCTAAGACCCTAACCTATCAAAAACTCCAACAAACACCAAATTTTGCATAAGTTGCAGTTCCCCCATCCAATACAGAATTATAAATTGAATGGGACAAAATTAAAGGTCACAGCAAGTTTAATATGAAACTAAAAAATTAAAAAAAAAAGGTCATGGCACAATTAAGATCTTACATACTTCTAATGAATCCATGATTGTGTCATTAAGTTTTCAGAGAAACTTGTTCATGAGGTATATGAATTCAGTTCATCATGCTTTGCACATAGTTGCAACCCACATAAATGACCAATATCAAATATACAACAAAACTATGTCAGGGAATAAATAGACCTCTATGGGAAGTAAACATTTAAAGTACAGGATAGGATAACTCAAGCTGCTCCTCGAAATAGCCACCCTCTATAAGAATAGCATTCAAGATGATATGGGCTTAGTTCACCCCTGGAATCTTTGTTAAGGGAAAATATACATCATGTGTTGCACATACATACTCAATCAGAAACCAACAAGAAACATAAAGGCTTCAAGTTTAAAATGTAACTAAGACCTACACGCCACATACCCCCAATCATAATTCACAGTGCTAGTCTACTTCCATTATCCCTATATGCCATAAGGAAACATTACCAGGGGAGGAGCACGGTTATAGTGCCCAGAAGAGAATAACATACCAGGTAGTTTCTTGGGCTTCCTCATAGGAACAAACTTTGCCCCAATAGCTAATGCGATCGGGGGACCAAATATAAAACCTCTAGCCTCCACACCTGCATCATTTTTTCCCGGCATTGTTACAAACAAGAAATGGCCATGTAATCAATCATCCATTAGAAATATCAAACTATCTTGTTTATACCACCAACTAAAACACTACTATCATAGTAGTAGCATAAATAACTTGGATACTCAATTAGCCTGTAGCCTACTTACTATTAACATATGAATCGAATCGAATCGAAAATTCTCTCTATGGAGAAACAACATTTCTAGCTCATACTTGTTTTTCTTCTTTCAGTCTAAACAGTCAAAACCTAGCACCTTAGTCCTTACCACTAAAGCCACACTAGAGCTAAATCATTTCCTAAAAATAGAATCGAGGAATAATACATTTGTGCCATTAGTCCATTACCTGCAACGACGTCGATCTTTTTGTCCTTGTACCTCTCAACAAACAAATCGATCGTGTCCTTAAACGCAGTATGATCAAGCAACAACGTGGTTATGTCCTGGAACATGATCCCTAATCCGAATCAACACAAAAACACACGAGTTCAGTATCGTAAAATCGTAATTTTCAGCAGATTTGGAAACGAAATTCAGTTGACTACTCACCGGGCTTAGGGAAATCGGGTATGACACGGATGGATTTGGAGATCCGTGAGATGCGATCGTCGACGGTTTCGGATGCCATGTGTGCTGCTCTGATTGGCTGCGGCGGTGCTGTGGTTGTTGACCGGTTGATCAGCCGAATTTCTCTGAATCTGCTGCTTGTTGTAGCAATGGTGGCGATAGTGGTAGGTAAAAGTGAGAGATTTGATTTGCCAAAAATGCCACTGTGGTTAAGAATTGGTTGGACTGTTTTACCCTTGCCAATCACCAGAGCAGCCATCTGTGGATTTGTTTTCCTTGGGGAAGTGGCGAGGTGCTCGCCTGCTGGGGGTAATGTGGGGATTAAATGAGGGGTAAAGATGGTCAGAAAATTGAGTGAGAGTGGGATATTAGGTCACTAGGGGAGTTTGCTTTGTCACTCATGAGGTGTGATTAGTGATTAGGTTAGTCCAAATTCTCACGCAAGTTGACCACATCTCATAACTTTAATAGGACACCCCCCCCCCCCCAAATAGGCAAATAGTTGCATGACTTTTACTCTTATTTGGAATTATGCCTTATAGTTTAGTTGAAGGTAAGGGTTAATATCTCGCCTAACCATAATTAGTCAAATTAACCCTCAAACTTTATCCTATACATCAGTCACCATTCCACACTTATTAAACTCTATCATACTCTTCCTTTTAAAACCTTCATGATCTATGTTACCCAAATGTTCTTTTTGTTTTCTCATGTCTTTTCAAAATATTTTATTTTTTCTCATTTATTTTAAAACTTCATACTTCTTATCAATTTCTAATATTTTAAATTTTACAATTGGCGTCTCAGTATAATTTATTAATAGAGAAATATATAAAAAATAAATAAATATATATTACAAAAACAAAATCGAAAGATAATTAAAAGATGAATAAATGAGAATATAAGGCAAGTAAGGAGAAAAAACGGAAAAAAGCAATTAAAAAAACAGGGAAAAGGGAAAGGAAAAAAATAAGTAAATTAATGTATCTTACGCGTATGGACACACCATGCGAGGAAGATGATTATGATGTGGGTTGGAGTACTTAGCTTCTTCGCCAAACATATGACCATACTCGATCAAACGAGCGATGCACATGGTCTTAGTTACTTTTTAACAATTTAGTGAAAACTATTTTATAAATTAATAATTTTATTTTACAATATAAATTATATTTTTAAATTTTCTCCAACTAACCGCATCATCTCAAGTATTTGTCTATCACTAAGCTTGTTGATTGTCAATTTAATTTACAGATGTTTCACGATTTAGATGCTTGTCAATTGCGATTTTAGGATACGTGACGTCTTCAGTAAAGACTCTTGCAGGCTCACGTTTCATAAATGTGGATGCTTGTAAATTTTATGGATTTTTTAACATGACAATGCCGTTTAATTTGAAATTTTGAATAATTTCAAATTTGGGAATTCTTGAACTCGACCACTCCCATTTAGATTTGTGCTTGAAGTTAGATCTTGGGTGCTAATTCCAATAATTATATGTAATTGTTACTCCCATTAAATCAATGTAGTTGGATCTTGGAGTACAATTTAGATCAATGAACTCGACCACTCCCATTAAAGATTTGATGCTAATGTTGGGACAATATCACATGATAAAACTAACACAATTACATGACACGTAAGCTCTCCATTTTTATTTTTTACTGAAGTATCTAATCCTTTTCCACGTGAATCATGAGTAGAAAATAGAAACCTCTCTACATGCGCATCCTTTTTTTGGAGGTTAAACGAAGGACAAGATAAAAAGTTCTTAATAATTTCCAAATTGAAAGGATTAAAACGTACGGTTTTTGAGTTATGTAACTGGATAGTTCAATTCATGATATATAATCATATCATGCGGGGCTAGTGAAAGGGTATATGCTGAGATGAGTTAAAATGTTTGACTGAATGCATCCCGATTTGTGGCAAAATGTTTAGATTATGGAAACTCGGCCTTTTTACAATATACTACTGCGGTTAAATAACTAAAATTGTGCACCTAACAAACTCCAGCCCAAGTCAAGTCTTGTAAGATGAACATATAATTTACTTGAAGTTTTTTTGTGGAGGCAAGATAATTACTTGAAGTTGACGATATTAATTCTGTGAGCATAGCATCATAGCGAGACTAGATCTGGGCGGGCACGTTTGACAACTACAACTACTAGTAATATTAATTGCATTTCGTACGCTGACTGTTATCTCTAACAAGTTCCTAACAAGTAATTAAAAGTCGTGGCTAAGTTAGTACAGTTATCTGCTAACCATCCACGAGTGGTTTAATATTATGTTGAATCTTAATATTTCTGACATTTAAATGGTGACCTACTACTTTTTGTGTTCACACGACCAAAAAAATGAGAATGACATAATGACATTACATTTACACTGGCGTATGTAGCACAAAATCTTGTTGTAACAACCATATCGTATTAGTGGCAAACTCTGAGCTCTGTTTCATAGTTGTAATTACTTATGTAGTTATGTTCCCAGCTGAAAGTGTATATCGATTCATAAACTAAAATAGCGCCATAGCAGATGTATGATTAGTGAAATTAAATCACACATTATTAATTAAATCAATCACTAGCAAATTCTGTTCAAGTATAATCTAATATTAAGCACATGTTAATGACTGAAATTTGAAACTATATTCATTGTATTTGTTTCATACTAACAATCTAATAAATTAGTAATGGACTAAACATGATTAATTTTGGCCAAAGAATAAAATACTATGGTTGGCTGTAGCATGTAGCAATGACTGCCATATGGCCAGATTTGATATTAATTGTATATTGTACTATATTTTGATCTTGCCAAAAGGTCGACGGGTTCCAGAAGCAACTATAATTAGCCATGTGTCTGTTTCTCTAATTTGTTCAATCTTGTGTTTATCACCTATCTACTTGTTCACTAATATTCTAACTAACGCCCCGTCCCCCTGGCCCAAGGTTGGACCCTTTGAGATCAATGAGATGGTACGGTGTTATTCATCAATTGCTCTCCCTAAATTATTATTGATTAATTACTGAAAACTAAGATACACTTTAAAAAAATATATAAATAGTGTTTTCAATTAATTCAAGTTATCGGCAATTTTAGAGTGTATTGATATTGTAATCGATTTGCAAAATTATTATTTGTGCAGATCGATGAATCCACTCAGTTTTATAGTTAGAAATTTGTGGAATATATTCACCTAAACGTGGAACTACGGACGACGTTTCACATGATGATCTATTACATCACGTGGTGGCTACTTCATATTGGTGAGAGAACTGAAACCTAATTTCAGTACCTTTGAAGTTAATTTGGATTTCACCTGCTGCATTCAAACTTGGGCATGCAGTTTCACTGTTCTAAACTTCTCGGTGCCATTTTGTATAAACAAATACTCAAAATACTAGGGTGATCAGTGGGTGGCTCAGTTAGTTAAATAGATGATTATATTATCTTGGTCACAAATTTAAATTCCACGTGAAGTGAATTTCTCAAGGATTTATGCATTTTGAGTCGAGATTCAAACTCGGCCGGGAACGAATATTTTGGGATTTATACATTATGAGTCAACTCTATCATAATTGTTGGGGTTTAACTTGACATATGTGATATCGATTGCAGATTTCCAACGACATTAGAAAATAACACTATAATAATAAAGTTGATTTGAGTGAAAGCGGTAACATAATTGAATTAGGCACACTATTGGTCAGCGGATATGTAACTTAGCTTGTTTACTATCGTAGGTATTAATGAGGAAATTGTGATGGGTTAATAAGACTTAATACTTGGGTTAGTTAAAGTTGTACTCAAAGTAAGAATTGAAATACTCGAGTCCAAGTCATAGTCAGTTGATCCATAGTTCGATCGGTCACCCCAGTACAATTCAGAAACGTGCAAACATCGCAGCCCCTCTTTGTTTAATTTTGGTTAGATTCATGAACCACACGAGTTCAAACTTGATTTTAATTTTTAGACATAAGTCAGCTATATAAACGTGAACACAGAATGAGGCTATGAGCTAAATCGAAGATTAATTAATTAACCAGCTCTTGATACTAATCCACAGCAGACTAGTAGTAATAATTTTAATTAAACCACTTGTTATAACTCCGTGAACTTAGCGTACAAGTGTAGTATACTGCAATTGCCTTTCTAATACGGCTGCTATTCCAAAACTAACCACTGCTTAAAACTTTTTTTTTTTTTTAAGTCGAACAAGTTGATTGTATCTCGTAAACAATATCTATATGGAGCCTCCAGATATATAGTGAGCTGAACCTGAAGTAGTAGTGAAGAAGTTCTAATATTTCTGAATGTGACACATGCATCATGCATGCCACTTGATAGATATACTTTACTTTAACGTCGACATGAAAATACAAATGTATCCTTGTTTCATTTTTAATGCCTTAATTGTTTTTCCAGTGGTTTGGTTTAGTCTCACTAGTGTTTTTCCACTATACTCTCGGATATTCCCAAAACATGCCGCTGGTTTTTGTTGGGATGCAATGCATTGATCACTGCAGCTGGAATCTTCTAGAGTGGATATCTATCATCCATACTCGATGTAAAAGTAAAAGGTTTTAAAATACTGAGTAATGAAACAAGAGTATTTACAAGTAAAACTCTAGGATAATTAGACAAAAGAATTTCGTTGTAAAGATGCCCCGTGATAGATCGACTTAGCATAGGGATATCATGCACCTACTTGATCAAATGGAGGATTTTAATATTAAGCAGGTGTATAGAGAAGCTAATTAACCAAGTTGCAGATGTTTTGGCATAGAAGTGAAGTATTGGCTGGAAATTGACATGCTATGCAGCGAATACGGAGCTATACAAGTGTCTTGAATTTTTCCTACAAGACATGTGAGTAACTTTTATATTTGGAACATTTGCACATAATTGATTAGAGTGTTTTGTGAGTAGTGACATGATGAACACCTCTCCAAGGCTTACTACAAGCTAGGACCTCTGTACTGTACTTCATCCATTTGATTAATGTAATTACTAATTTCCTAATTTAGAAAAACTAGACAAAAATTCTGTCCATTAAACTTCGTTCCATATAGCACTCAGAACCACTTCCCTCAATAACTGTGTAGAAACCATATGTTTGCAAATGGAAAATGATGTAGTTTATTTCTTTCGATCCAAAGGGCATATATAAATTAAATAAATTAAGTAATCAAAACCTTCGAATTATTCTCT
This sequence comes from Plantago ovata, assembly GCA_028274465.1. Taxonomy (NCBI): domain Eukaryota; kingdom Viridiplantae; phylum Streptophyta; class Magnoliopsida; order Lamiales; family Plantaginaceae; genus Plantago; species Plantago ovata. The sequence continues at coordinate 83,424,076 of CM051458.1, read as the reverse complement.
TTGTCTCTGAACTGAACTGAATGGATCTGAACTGTACTTATTTGTATTATAAGATGCTATTAAGAAATCTGAACTGAACTGAAATTAATGGATCTGAACTGAAATCAACTGATGTGAACTTAAAATAATCAATTCTCAGACAAGGTAACAGAGCCGCCGCTCGGTGATTACGGTACCTTGTACCTTATGTGACCAACTTTTCCCTTACCAAAATATCCAGCAACATGTATAAACACATCTTATCTTCCATTAGTTGAACACTCTTACTTTTTGGTGCCCAGTAAACATGTTTATGCACTGGAATGGAAATAAGTAGTGGATTGATTACCTTTAGAATAATGGACAAGTGTAGTATTTTCCAGAATGAAATGATCAATTAAGGAACAAAACTACAGACCAAACCACTGAGCTCTCTGAAGAGAAAATTATGAAGTTATATACTAGTATTACCATATTCTGTGGGCAATTTAATCAGTGTTTTCGAAAATTGAAATAGCTTACTATTTTTAGCATACGCACTATCAAAGTGATGTTAGTTCACTCCCCCATACAGTCCCCACTTGGTCCATAAAAAAGACAAAAAATAGAGGAAGTAGACTATTTCAAGAAAAGGAGAACGAAGTTACGAGAATAACCCCCACAAATATCATTACTGGATCGCTTACGTAAGCACGCGTTCGTTCAGTCTAGAACAATTCATAGACGAAATAATTTGATAAATTACGGGCCACACCGCGTTCCAGTTTAGACTTTTGACTTGTACCAAGTCTCCCAACTGAAGTAGCCTCTCTTCTAGTCTTCTCAAACTTGCCCACCTTAATTAAAAAGATGTGATCAGCCAGCCGCCCTTCATTCACACTCAACTCAAACTCAACAACACCACTACTACTACTACTTATCATAATCATAAAAATATAACTAAAATAACCGACTTCACTCCCACTTGCTTCCACTTGGCCCTCAAGTAATCCTCCAACAACTAAACGTGCCCTACTCACTAATCTAATCTTCCCAACCTTAATAGTAATAATTTTAATTAATCTTCACTGCTCACACACTGGACTGGAATTAGCTCACTTTCCTCCCACTTCTCAAGCAACTTCCCTCCTTTTACTTCTCAACCCCTTCCCTATATATAAACCCTCCCTTCCTCCATTCAAATTCATCACCACTCTCACTTCTCTCCATCCTCATCAACATTAACAACAAAAACACCAACAAAACAAAAACACAAAAACCAAACTCTCTTTTCTCTGATACCCTTCAAGAAATGGCAATAGAAGCAATAAGCTCCCCAAGAACACCAACTCCGTCTTTCAAATTCGACACAGCCCCCACCCTCACCTACATCCATGACTCCTGGACTAAAGGCAAGCGCTCCAAACGCCCCCGCTCCAACGACGAACAACACCAACACCAACTAGCTAATACTTCCTCCACCGGCCCTACTGAGGAAGAGTACCTCGCACTCTGCCTAATCATGCTCGCCCGCGGCACCACCACCAAAACCGCCTCCCCCGCCGCCGCAACACCGCAACTCAAAATACGCATTCCGCAACCACACCCAGTCACAAACTCATCGACAGCAGCTGACCAGTCAAAGCTGACATACAAGTGCTCCGTCTGCAACAAGGCCTTCGGGTCCTACCAGGCTCTCGGCGGCCATAAAGCAAGCCACCGCAAGCTCAACGGCGGCGGCGGTGAAAGTGAGCAGCCGGCTACTACTTCTACATCAGCTACTACTGTTAGCACGACGACTAATTCGGGGACAAGTGGGAGGGCGCATGAGTGTTCCATTTGTCACAGGAGCTTCCCCACTGGACAGGCTTTGGGAGGACACAAGCGCCGACACTACGAGGGCGGTGCGCCGAGTGTTTCTGCGGCGGCGGCGCCGGCGCCGGCTTCGTCTGAGGGAGTGGGGTCCACTGTTACTACTAGGGATTTCGATTTGAATTTGCCGGCCAATTTGGGGTTCGGGTTCGGGTCCGGGTTTGAACAGGAGGTTGAGAGCCCGCATCCGGCTAAGAAGTCGCGTTTATCTCTACCACCCAAATTCCTCATGTCTTATGAGAAATCGTCAAATTAAATACTTTAATTATTGTTGGGAATCTGTTTTGCTGTATTCATTAATTTTGGGTGGTGGGATTCTTTTTAAATATTATTCTATTATTGTGTGTGTATATATAGAGATGTGGAATAGAGTATTATAATTTATATAGCCTGCCATTGTTGGTTGAATTGATTTATTCTTTTACCACATGTAAATTGTGTGGGACTTATAGGTAGTAAGGCGTTTTCGTTTTCCATTGGATGATCATTTGTGAAGTTTTTTGTTTGATTTCTTACCGAATGATTTTTACTACTAGTTCAAGGTTTCACACTTGTATTTACTGTTGAAATGTTCATGTAAATAAGCTGACGAAGTTTCCATGCAACTTAAATTGTCCGGTATTTTGCAAGTATAACAGAATGGAAGAGTCCGTCTTGAAAAGTCTTAAGGCTGCTACGAGGTCAACGGCCAAGAAGTGATCACATTCTAAATTATGGTATACTGGACGTTCAAAGTTTAGGTGAGAGTCATGATAAAGATATTTCTCAATATAGCCAAATTGACGATGCCTTCTCCCATGTTCCAATTTTAACTTAACTACTCATTTGAGAAAAATAAGTGTAAAGTACGTAACACTACAATTTTCTTGAACAATATTTACATGCAGTGTTACGTCTATTTACAAACAATTATAAATTTTTATAATCAGTGAAAAAAAACATCAACTAAAATTAAATATGTAAACAACTAAATATCTTTTATTCTTTTACCACATGTAAATTGTGTGGACTTATAGCTAGTAAGGCGTTTTTACTTTTACATGGCATGATCATTTGTATTAAATATGTGAATCACTAAGACGAAACCCTCCTACCAATGTTCAGGCCCGATTTTGGGCCATGCGGCCTGTTCAGCCGCATAGGGCCCAAAATATTTATATTTCAGGGCCCCATAATTATTAAACATTCTATGCATACCTAGTATGTTGAGTAGAATAATTACTAAGCTAGTGAAGAGCATTTACATAGAGCTCTCTGCTCATGCAAACAATCTGTGTTCGAATCCCACTTTAACAAATTTAGTGATTTTTATTGATTTTAATTAGTTTGCAACTTATTTCAATGTTTTTAAAATTATATTAGTACATTTGCAATGAAATTTCCATGAATCCTCGTAATATTATAGTCGGTCATGTTAAAAGAGTTGTACCTTTTATGTGATTTATTTTTTAAATGGGTTATAATGTTTTATTTAAAAATAATGTTAACGTGGAATATCAAATTATGATGTATGTACTTTGTCATTACAATTTTTTTTTTTTTACATATTGTTACTTAGGTCTATTTTTATATATTCGAATGGGGCCTCTAAATTTGAGATCCGGGCCTGCCAATGTTCAAATTCAATACACTTTACTCAAAACTAAGGCAGAAGTCGGATATTAATCAAGGTTCAAATTCAATTCAGTTAGCTCAAAACTATGACACAAAATACTTAATACTAGCTAGACGAAACCCATTTTGCATTTGGGCAACACCAAATCCCTATTTTTACAACAACTCTACTACTTTTATTATTGCGACCTTAGGTATGGTATGTGCTAAATCAAATTCCGACGTAACGGTCAAAACTATATTTGTTGCAAACTACTAACCCTTGAATGGTCTCCTATTAATCACCACAAATCCGATGGAAACCCATCCCTCGAGGAAGACTACATAAATTGACCTTTTGCCATCCATGTGTGTAAGAAATAAAAGGAGACGCTGAAGATGTTGGTTGATGATACACACGCAGTTTTGAGGAAGAAATGAATTCAAGAGATGAAAATATGGTGCAAGTTGCAATTAATTACTAGTGATGGATGAATCAAGTGGCCTGCACTGCGACATGTACACAAGTGGAGTAAAGTCATATAGCATATGAATATGATGATTGATCCTTAACTAATTCGACGGTGCAAACATTTCTTGTTTTCAACATTTCTTGTAAACTAATAGTACATGTCTACATTACATGGATCGACTGATTATATAATAATATAACAAACATTTAGTTATGATAATAACAAGGCTGCAGTTTTTGCGGAGCCTAGCAAGTTGCACTGCAAAACAATAATTATTGCATTACTCCACTTTGCTGCTGCGCAAAATACTTACTCCAGTATATGTTGGGTAACGAACAATAGTAGCACCTTTATAGCATAATTGCGACACACTCTTTTCTTTTCTTTTTTTGTTTTTTCAGATCTTCTGTTTTTTTATTGTAACCGCTCGCGTAAAGTGTTGCCAACTGAACGATTCTTTCTCATCGGTCCTCAGCCATAAAAGTTGGAACTTGGAAGGCATTGCTTCATTGGTCCAACTGCAATTAGGCTGGCGGCAGGGCTGCCTCCAAAGTCCAACTACACCTTTTAACCATATCATTTTCCTTTTTCTTAAACATAAAAGATTAATGGCTCCATTATAAATTAAACCTTACAACTTACACGGATGCACCTCTCTTTCCTTATTTTAGTTCCTTTCTAATGACCATTTTATAACTCCTACTTTTAACTATATCGTATGACGGTTTACACCCAACTTGGTTCACCTAGACCTTCTCTAGTACTCCCTCCTATCTATTTTAATTGTCGTTTTATAAATTTCACACATTTTAATACAACTCATTCAATTAATTGATTTACTAAAAATATTGCATTAATTACAATTGTCAACCAATAAGATACTTTTGAATGGTATAAAACTAGCTAATGACCCGTCGAAATTCGACGGAGAATGAAAGAATAAATAAACAACTGGAATAATAATGTCTCCTTCTGAAAGGTACTCAATCTCCTATTGGAAACATCTATTGGGACGACATATAATGTACTTTAGATGTGATGATGCAATGTCTCTCAAAGCTACAAAATAACAATATCTCTCCTATCCCTTAAATTGGAGCACTATGTTATCCATGTAAATGTCTTTTCAGTTCCTCCATATTCATAATGAAAGAACACACCGTATTTTTCCGAACAACGGTGTCCATATTATTTCCGTCTATAAGATATAGTTCATCCATCAAAGTGACTAAAGATCACCGTTTTGCATCTTCATTACATCCCTCCCGTAGGAAATTCTCCTCGTACGCATTTAGTGTTCTAAATTATTGTGAGATAAACCCATCAAATGTTGTTGGTATTCTAAATTCCAACACGTGCGGGCAGTGTTTAGTTTGTGGCCATGAGAAATCCAATAGCGGGAAGTATTAAGATACTTTAAGTTGTTAGGTTATTTAGTTCTTTAGTTGATTTTACAAGTCCACATAGATAAGGTTAAAATTGGATGAGATCTCTTATGTCTATCTATTTAAACCTTAATCCCTTTTATTTAAGCATTGCATTCAATCAGGTGTCTTTATTATTGGTCCATTATGTATTTAATTTAGAGTTCTAGTCATGTTAGACATGACCTACTATATAAGCTCTACCCGAGTCATTGTTTATTTACACTTTGATGATTAATACACATAAATATTCTCCGGAGTCTTTTCTCTGATTCTCTCACTATCTTGTTCAACCATGAACATTATTATTTCTCGTTCTTGACGACCTATCCTTCCTTACTTTTCTTTTTAAACGGCAAATATTTGAACTACTTTTACACTACTTCTATACAAAGATGCTACATCACCTTATACCTCCACATCTAAACCACCTTATATATCCACATCTAAACCACCTTATGTCTCCGTCCAGGATCAAACCATGCACCTCTCCTGCACCACCCCTGTTCCTTTCCACTGCACCACTCTAACTCCTTATTCTTCCTTCCTGAGCTAACTATCGTTGGAGGATTATTCTTCCTTCCTGAGCTAACTATCGTTGGAGAACGCCCAATTCGTGCGCTTTATGACGAACTGATCATTGACGACTTATCGATGATGCCAAGATCCCATCATGATTTATAAATTTAATCATACACCATAATTTTATTTTATTTTATTATTTTTTTTTTTTACTACCCTAACATCCGTTTCCATTCCAGAATACATACACATTGAACAAAAATTCAACTAATTTTAATCTTCTTTCCTCTCCCATAATTTTGAGGACTCCAACTTCTAACAACATCTAAGTAGGCTCCCAGGCCCAAACGCATGAGTAAACTCATCCATTATTTACAGCCTTGTTAATATTACTCAAAACCATAGGCCCATTTTCAACCACACAAACCAAACCCTTACTCTTATAACCTCCTCACCGCGCTGCCCTTGAAATTTGAAACATAGACTCTAACTCTCTCTTTGTGCGTGATTGGTTTGCTCCTGCAGCATGAAAAATGGCTTTGACCAGCATAAAACCCACCCTCCGTTTGATTTGTTTTGGACAGTACACGAAAAAATCCGAGCAGCTTCGTGAATTGTGAGTAAAAAATCTTATGTAAAATGACAGAAAGCGACAGTGCATTACTTTCCTAACAATTGCTTTCTTCCCTGAAGTTTTAGTGTTATTTCTTCACCTGTTTAACAGAGCAACTCCACATTTTAACTAGCTATAGAACCGGGAAACAAAAGACTTGTACAGTACATTTTAACCAAAATTTAAAAAAAGTTAATTCCACATTAATGGTTCAGCAAAAGACATATGACAGAAGCAACTTACGATATAACCCCTGATGAAAATGACGAATACATATCATAACTAAATCAAGAAAACAAACCTCAGTGAAAACCAAGTTGTATCCAAAAAGGACTAGAAACAAAAAAAGCATTAGGTTACACAATAGTATGTATGTCCTAGAGACAAACTTTATTAAGGGCAAATGTACTATTACACAGTCAACGTAATATATTATACGTTTGTTTATCCATGATTATGTTTACATACGTATTTATATATTACATCAGGCATACATCATGTCATATCATTATCTGGTTGGTCTGTATAGATATCAAACATGTCCCCTGTGGATAGATGACTGATCACATAACTAGTGGAAACTATGTGAATTGTCATCTATCCCAAACTCTCCCTCGTCAAAGCTCATCTCAAATGTAGGCCGGGGTCTGAATGAGGCAATCGAGACTAGTATGCGTGGAGGTTATACTTGTTAGAGCAATTATGTGTCGATCCCACGACCACGGAACGGATCGTTAGACGAATCCATGATGTTCCCATAACTGCACATAGTTGTTCGAGGAGGATTCCGAACAATGGAAGAACCCACCGGATACTCCCATCGATGTATATTCTACACTGAGGTGTCTATGGGAATCGGAGTTGTCGAAGTGATGTCATTCGTCCTTAGACTCCATGGACTTTATCATCACATTTGTTGCCCCATGTCTTTGGAAGGGATCCAATGCCCGCTCTGAATAAGCAGCCTGCTACGGCCCATTTTGGGATCATGGCTATATTACAAATGTGGATGATAAGTGATCTTGTGAGGATTCATCTCTGATCATGTGTAGCATTGGAGAGAACTGCTCAAGTCGTTCATAGTTGTGTTGGTAAAACCGTTGGCCAACGTATGGATATATTTATGAATGGTCATAAGATATATCGCATTAACTAAGCAGCTCACTGAAGACACCATGAGTGTATTATTGGGATAGACACTTCATCGATCCTAGATGCATTCGAGTCAGTCAGTTGAAAGGACCTTACCATCGTCGCATTAGGTGCAACAGGCTTCAACAACGAAAGGGTAGCTTTGAGAAACCTTTCAAACGTCCTCATGTATTAATATTGCAAATGAGACCGTCTAGGAATCCCATGATGCCTAGTGATGTCACTAGCTTAATATACTGAGGCCCTATGGGTCACACTATGTGGTGATTCAGCTTATCCACATGACCATGGAGATGGGATTATAATTAATTGAGATTAATTATAATTATATGTGGCACAATTAATTGAATTAATTGTATTTATGAGAATACAATTAAAGATTATATTTTAGAAATATAATCAAGGTTGAAATTAAAAGGATATATTAATTAAAGATTAATATATGCACATGGGCAAAATCTAATAGAGTTAGAATTGTCTTAGACTTGCATGTGGGTCTCAAAAGTGGGGCCCACACACTCCCTCCATGTGGTGCGGCCGCGTGTGTGTTAGGAGGAAGGAGTTTGACTCCTTCCTCCATTCAAACTTAAGGGGCAAGTTTTTCTAATTGAGTTATGATTTAATTAGGGAATGAACCTAGACACAAATGTTTACTTGTGCAATAAAAATTAGAATTCCTATTTCCTCTTGGAATGTTAAAGAATGTTCTTTAGGCTTCTATTGACTACTATATAAGTAGATGGTTAGAGAGCTTTTTCAACACACATTCTCATTCACTCTTCTGTTCTCGCAAAAAGAAAAAGCTCTCTCTCTCCTACCTCAAGCCACCGCCGCCTCCCCCTCTGTTATCTGGTCAACCGAGTTTGACTCGAGAATATCATATCATTCTCTCGATAAGCTGTTCATCCGTGGATACCAAGGTTGAGGTTGTAGTAAGCTAGAAACTAACCTTTATTGTTTTTCAGATAATCAGGAAAGCATATTAGATATCTTCAACTTCAACGAAGGAGAAGATACACCGGACTATTACGAAAATCATATCGATTGGGCTATCGATTCTATTTTAATTCTTGCTTTTGGAGTATTGTAAGTCTTCTAACTAATGTGATTCAATATACGTTATATGCATGATCAATTAATATGCATGTTAATAAAATTTTGAAATTCCGCTGCACTACCCTAGGGGTAATTCTGACCATATTTTCTTACACTTCAGTTCGCAACAAAACCTCATCATCTCCATTATTTAAACACACAGGCTCATATCTTGAATAACTATGGCTTTCAAATTGCCAAGTAGCTAATTTGACCCAAGAGCTGTGCTCCCCATCTTTCTTCATCACCCATAAATCAGTAACACGAGCTCCTCCTTGAATTTCAGTGTTCAGTATACCCAAACATTCTCCCAAAACAAAAGGCCCCTCCATATTTATAGTGTTGCCAGGAAGATACATTTCACGAAAGACCTTACCAGCCAACTCAAAACTATAAATCACATACTGAACCCGCCACGCAGTATTACTATCAGTTCCCTGTAAGCAGACAGGAACAATCCAATGGATGACACCGTTTAGCGAAAGTGAAACTACCGCAGGGCTAGGATAAAGCATAGCTTGACGAGGAAAATCATACCTTTACCAAATACCCATTTTCACTGAATAGACATGAACAAGAAATGGATCCTTATTACCACCAGTAAGATGGACAATTTTGTAATCCACAGCAGAACTATCATAACCCACTGCCGGAGATATTATCCAGTTACTACTTTTTCTCAGTGGTGAATTTGGAATGCTAAGCTGCTGCTGAGTAATCGAATTCACCAACAACATTTCACTGCGTTGATCGTTATGTAGCGAAACAAGGCCATGGCAGGTGTTGGCAATCCTAAACCCCTCATATGTAAATTGCAAATCCAACCTTTTTGAAAGGAAACTGTTGTTTGTGGCTCGCGAAGGCATAGTGCAGTGAATGACTTCTCCCCCAGTTTCTAAAAGGAGGGTGTTTTGTTGTTGATCGATTTGGCAATGCAAGTGCATATAAATGAATTCGGAAGTTGAGAGCTTGGTACGCCATTCTTTCGACAAACACCTGCATTTGGCGACATCTTTTGCAGGCAATCTTGGGAAAATTTTAGTGAGGAGAATTTCATCAGGAAGATATATATAATCATTGCAGTGTTTGGCCATAGAAGCAGAATTCAGCTAGGTATATATATATTATGTGTGGGTGTGAATGATGAATAAAGTAGTCCAGCAACAACAAATATCATCTCAATCTTGAATTTCATCCAAAAGAGTCCATCTACAAAATGGAAAAATGCAAATTCATCATGATTCAAAAGTCCTCGGGCAATAAACATAAATACTATGATGGTAAACAATGAGTATCAATCAAAATTATTACACATTTACAGTAAAACCCCAAATTGATTGCAGTTTCAAAGTAATATTCATAAATCCCAACAGATTGGATGAGCTGAATAAATGAATAATAAAACATAACGAAAGGACAAAAGGCAAAAGAAAAGTACAAACCCGTCGGTAACCGTCAATCAACATCGATCGATTCGATCTCCTGCCCTGCTGTACAATTAGGATTTTAGTATTACTGTCTGGATATAATAAAGTTTACAGAGAAAAGAAAAGGTTTGAAATTGTATTCTCAAAATAAATTGCATGAATGTACTTTTTGTTAATACTATGCACATTTGTTACAATGGAAAGACTTTAGAGAGGCCGGCCCAAGAAGCTCTATCTTTCATTACGGGGACATCAATACGTCTGTTTAAAATTTAAATTCATTGGGCTACTACCGCCTGTATAGGTCCATAACAAGATGTCGGGTATAACATGTCACCTGGTCATGTTCTAAATCTAATTTCTTAGAGTATTTAATTTGATGATGGTGAAAAAGTTGCAAATTACCCCCATATGGTTCCAACAAAGTCATCTTTATATTTATTTTATTGATATGTTTTAATTATGTTTGACTTATAATAAATTTCAAATCATAACGAATATATGATTAATGACATTATATTATTAAAGTATAGACACTATTTTTATAATATAATTCATAAGTTAATTTTTGTTATGGTTTAGTAGTAATCGAAAGTTAAATGGAGTAAAAGAGAATTAACAAATAAACGTAAATAATTTATTGGAACGGACAAAATAAAATTATAGATTTTGTAGTATATTTGAGTTGTAGAAATCAAATCAAAGTTCTAAAATAAAGTGGCAAAAACGAAATGAAAGGACGGAGAGGTAGTACGTATTAGAAAAGTTTGTGAGCGCGCAGACACACTCTTTATATTACAGCCCAGTGATTTTGTTTCGTTTAATATTTTCGTATCTGTTTTATCATATGACTAATTATAAAGTAAAGTAGTGAAAGAAATGTAATAATTAAAGGAAAAATATCACACAAAAATGTACATATTTAACGAGTTAAAAAAGGGGTGGCACCAATATTTCTTCACAAAAAGAGCTACAATAATTTCACATGATAAGGATTCATCCCGCTGGTCTTGTACATTTAGTAAAGTATACTTTCTCACTTTGTGTAAAACAATCAATTTTTAGTCCTCGAATAGTTAAATATAAGAAGAAAAGTCTCACCAAATCTGCAGAAAATAGCAAGAAAGAGAAGGATGGATCTTAAAAGGACACTAACTCTTGAGAGCACAATCAACCAAGCAAGTTACCAAGTGAGAGATGCAAAAAGGCAAACAGTACCATTTCTACTCTTCTACTTTTCCTTTCCTTTTCAATTTTATATTTCAGTTTATTGCCATAAACCCCCAAAAGATTTGAATTCTATAACACAAGCCCCAAAATTTTAAGCTCAGATATTCTATCATTTTCTTCCTAAGATATATATATATATATATGTGTATACATATATATATATACATATATATATACATATATATACATATATGTATATATATATATATATATATATATATATATATATATATATATATATATATATATATATATATATATATATATATATATATATATATATATACACTCAGACGACTTGGAGCTTCCATGGAATTTTTTGTTTTTTAATAATAATAAAGTGATAATAAGTGTAATAATAATAAAGCTTTTACTTCTACATTAACTAATTAAAGTAAAATACAGACAGTTTTGCACTTTTCTACGTCAAAGACAGAGAAGTGCCGATATTCTTTACGTCCCGAAACATCAAAGACTCCAACCAAGATGCACAGACATAACATGGAGTAAAGGTGCTAGATTGTCTTAGATAACTATTACTCCATCCGTTCCAAATTAAATACTATTTAAATTTAAATTTGACTTTTTTTTCGAACTTTGGTCGTAAATAACTAATATATTACATATTATTAGTTTATAATAGAGTTATGTTAAAAAAATATACTTGATATTTTTTATAATATAATTTCATAATATATTTTTTATTGTGTAATATATGAGTAGTTTACGGTCAGAGTAAAAAAAAAGTTAAAAATTTTAATTTGGAAAGAGGACTACTACCTGTCATACCATTAGAAGTCCGATTAACATCATCTACTGATTAGACTCATTGTACATAAACTTAATGCACACTTTGTCTAGTCGGGTAACTGGATTCTTGATCTCTTCAATCAATGTCTTCAAGTTCAAGTTGGTGGTATAACTTGCAATCTCTTCAGATCTTGGCCTCTTATTAGTGAGATGGACATCCTAAAAGGGGGAAGTTTTGTCACGGTCATAACAGTTTGGGTGTATAATTAGTAAGTATGATCTCTATCTTTGATGCTACCCCGAATAATATCTTTAAATTGTTTGCCACTTATCCGAAAGGGCATAGAATGTAGGAGGTTGGTCATGGTAGTATATAAGGAATTGACGGTTCAAACAATGAAATGAAGTGGGCTTGTGACATGATGTGGTTGTTGGAGTTTTCTTACGGTAAGGGCTCGGCTGAATAGTGTGTCCATGGTTTCGATGTATAAAAAGGGCATGTTATGGCTGATCTGTGCATTGTTGTCATTGAATTTTGTAATGGTGATATGTAGTGGTGATAGTATGGGTGTTTGAGTTCAAAGGGCAGGACATTATACATTATATGTCCGGAGAATATTTCGTTATTTCGTGTATTCAGTTGTAGTTGTAATAGTTTTGTAACATCTATTATGCTCTGTTATTAATAAAATTATTTTCGTTGTTTCAAAAAAAAAAAAAAAAAAAGGTTCCACAAGACTCCTTGATCCCTGGATATGTTGGAATTTTAACCAAACCATGGTTGGTCTATCCATGATGATGCATTATTAACCAAGAGAGACCTCACGTTGGAAATGAAGTTTTCTTGAACGTAAATAATCTACTAAAATAGTAGAAGTCACATGAACATTTTTTACTAAAATTCATTTGTGAAAAAGTAATTAATGCTAAATGCATATTGGTTAGTGTGTGTTAATCATGGAAGTCTAAAAGTTGGAAGTAGCTAAAATTAAGAAGTAAACACCAAAATATTAAAAATAATAAGTGGAAAGATTTGCCAGCAATGGGTTTCAAACTCGTGTCCTCTCAATTGAGAGATGAAAACTTTTCCACTAAACTTTGCATCTTTTGGTGAAAGTTTGTCTTGCAACATGAATAGATAGATTCTGGAGCGAAAATTTACTTTTTCAAGAGTTGTACCTCTTACCTCTTCGTTTACAACTTTTCAAAATTATAAATAAACCCATATTGGATATAGGAATACTTGAGGACGAAAATTACATGAGTAATCCAAAAGTCTCCTTCTTCTTCTCTTACATTTTAAAAGCTTGTTTTTTCATATTGTAATAGTTCACTCGAGTTTTGTATATTTCAAGTGCTTGTATATTTGTATCTTGGGAGACTGTTCGTCTGAATACTTGAGCACCGAGAACAGGGCGAATAAAGTCTTAAAGAAAGAGAACTACTCTCGATTTTGCAGATTTGTTGTTTCAATTTTTTTCAATTTATACACTTAGATACGTCCCTATTTGCTCCCATATTTTCCAACACGATATTACAAGAAAAGCAAACAAATTAAGAGTCTGGGTTTGGATCTGGACATGCATAAAATTGAACAAGCTAAGCAAGCTGTGTTGAGAGCTTCCTTATTTGCCCATTATTCCACTACATTATTAGTTGTAGACTTGTAGCACCTAAAAATCATGCCACAACACGTATAAACTTACAGTTATGGTCTCTGGCAACAAACCCAAATCCTGACTTACCTGGATTTCCTAAACTGGAGGCTGGAGCATTACTCATCATCTTGCAAACCTCCCAACAGAAGTGAATTACATTTAGTTACGTTGCAAATCAGAGTTCAACTACAAATTAGGAAGAACTTTATCTTGGAGTGTAATCCGTATAAAACTAGTATGGAAGAATACTCTTTTGTACCCGTGACTTAGTAATACATCTTGTATCATGACTTGGGTATACTCTCTTATTCGTGTACATTACTTTGGGCTTAATGAATTTTTTTGGCTGTTTAAAAAAAAAAGGCTTCCATGGAAGATATTTTAATTTTTTATAGAAGGGTATATAATATTTTCAAAATGGGATAAAATTTGGAATTTGTTTTTTTATATTCTAACAGTTTTAGAGGTTAACGTGAAACAATTTATGTTGATCTTTGTAAAATAGTATTGTATTGTACAGAATATTAGAGTTAAATTTAAATGTGTAATGAGGTTAAAACTTACATTTGCTAGAAATATTGGAATTAAATTTAAATGTGTACAATTTAGGTAGTCAAAATTGATTAGGTGTCGTTTATTTAGATACTTTATTACAACATACTGTTCAATTTTGATGTTTTTTCGTTTTTGATATGAATTTTGATGTTTTTTCAATTTAACAGTAAAAAAATAAATGATACATGCGTGATAACAACACATCGAACAGAATAAAATAATAAATGGATAAAATTTTGTGAGACGGATAAAATATTGTAATAAGGTGGTGTAGTTAGATGTAAATATATATGCCCTCTATTATAACAAGTAAAATGAGTAGGGACTAAAGATGCAAAAATAAATGAAGAAAAGGGTGATGATCAGCATAGGTCCCAAGGTGGTGTTAATAATAATGAAAGAAGGAAAAGAAAGACAAAAGTGTAATTCCAAGAAAAGAGAAAGAAGAAGAAAATAAAAAATGTGTGGTTGCACAGGAAAAGGCAAAGAAATCCGACGGCCGAGGATTCCCGATCCGAAAGGCCGCGAAAACACGGAGCCGCTCGTACCCAGAGTTTGGAACCCAGATAGAATAGAAAGAAACTGACCTGATAGAAAATTATAGATAGGGATAGAGATGTCATAAAATTAAAATTAAATGAAATTGTAGATATGGAGATATGCTTCTCACATCCCATCACACTCACATCTCACTTCACCATTAATTGATAAATTACCACAACCCCCACCAAAACTCCGTCTCCAAGTCCCCGTTTGGTTTTCAAACTTGTTGCATGTTGCTAGTATGGAGTATGGCCAGAATGTTACTCCATCTGTCCCGATGAATTTTCGGCATTTAATGTTTACACGTATTTTTAGATCTGTATAGTGTGTGTGAGCAACATGACCCATAATGTGTTGTGGTAAGAAAAAAAAACTACAAAAAATGAAACTAAATGTGAGTGTGGGACGAACGTCCAAAAAAGTACATATATGACGGAGAATTGAGAAGTATGGAGTACTAACTCTGTATGTACACATTTAATGTAATTGACTAATTTCTTTGTGGGTCGAGGCCCATGACTGATTATTTGATTAGTTTACTAGCTCTATACAATCGACACATTTACATTACATGTATCCCACCTACTGCACCAACTATATTTAATACATAAATGCAAATACATGTACAATTGAACGTATTATATTTGCACTTGTATACATTCGAGAAAACTTTCCTTTCTCGCATATCCAAACATACCCTAGAGCAGTTAGGTCTTGCTTTGGAGTTATTAAATTTATGATGAGGTTTCACATAGAGTAAAGTGCACCACATTGTTTGCATCAATATAACATTATCAATCCCTATACTCATTTAAACGTCGTGTTATTAAATTTACATTGTCTAGGATCACATGTAAATAAATGATCATATATTTGAACCCGTGTAAGCCGAAGCAAGTTACCAATGGGTGATTTCCTAGTGTATATTAGTATCACAAACCAACACATGTACTAACATAGGTACTTTCGACGCAATTTAAACTTACTCATATGGATCCTTAGTCTCCACGGGGTCACCTATTCATGAATTGCTCCACATACAACTCATTTAACTTTAGAGATTCTTTGATTGAGCTCGTGAAAATTAAGTGTGCATGTTCGTAAAAGTACTAGTATCCATTCCTCTAAGCACCTCACAACGAGGGTTTTTACAACCACCTATCCCTAATTTAAGTTGTTACTTATTTTTCGCGCAACACTCTCTCCAAAAGATTAACCATATATATGTGACATTCTAGAGGTACTGACCCATACAAGTACATGAGATGGCTCTCACGATCTTTGTGCAACACTCATCTCCCACAATTCTTGTTAGTTCGTGCTCTGATACCAAATGTAAACAACACTACACATGGTAAATATTTCATTATCACAATCAAGCTGATAACAATTTTGTTTTCACAATCAAGCCTATAAGAATTTTGTTATCACAGTCAGGCTACTCGTTGATATGTCTTTGTGTTGCACTAATGCAAGTTTAAGCTGCTTGAATTTGTAGCTAGATATCATTAAAGGTGTACTACATGACACATTCTATATACGCATGCTTTAACAACCGAAGTTAACCTATGACGAGAAAATCAAACATTCTTTTACGTGGTGAACCTGAGCTTTTAGAATTATTCGAATATCAAGATAACGTAATATTGAAGGAACCAACATCCAGTGTGTGGCGACAAAAACCAATCATTCTTTCACGTAGCGAACATGGGCTTTGAATTTATCAGAATGTCAACACAACGTACTAGAAAAGGAAGCATAATCCAGCGTGTAATAAACTAAACCGTTCCTACTTTCACGGAACACTCAAAATCCACAAAGGTTGTTCTCTGAAAGGAACGATAATTCAATTTATGAAAACAAAAACAACCATTCGTTCATGCATCAAAAGTATAAAATCACCAGAATCCACTATCAAATTCCAGAAAAGAAACCACAATCCAACTTACGTAAACAAGAATCAAAATGTCAACGTACATATGTCCACGAAAAGAAAGCATAATCCTATGTGTGAAAACATAAATCATTCCCAACTTAACGGAACGCTTGGAATTCACAACCTTATTCTCTCATATGAACGATAATTTTCAATTAATGAAAACGAAAACAACCATTTGTTCACGCATCAAAAGTTTAAAATCTCCAATCCACTGGCAACTTCCAAAAGAGAAACCAGAATCTAACGTACGTAAACAAATATCAACCATCTGTTGACGCAAAACATGCAGGAGCTTTAAAATCACCAGAATATTCTGTAGGGTTTCATTTAAAAAACGGAAACCACACTCAGTGTACATAAACAAAACTAATTGTTCTTTAACGCAACTTATCACATAGATTGTAACCAAAATCGACCATTCCTTGGCTTCACAAGAACTCAAAATCAACATAAACAATTAGGGAAGTTATTCACTAGCCACATTTGCACACACAAACATAAATCCCATCCCTCCAACACCTCAAATTTTTCACAAATACAAAGGTCCCCGATACAACCAAACCAAATGAACAAATTAAACACACTATTGATGGTAAGAACGTAGCCAAACAAGGCGTAGAGATGAATGACAAAGGAAAGGTAGCTTTTTTTGTTTGTCCACACACACATGCACACAGACTTCCCACTAGACCACTAGTCCTATATTAACGCCAGCCTCACTTCCTTCCAACTCTCACTCTCTCTCTCTCTTTCTCTCACTAGCTAGCTTTTCCTTTGAATAGAAGGAATCTTACTATCTCACACCAAACGCAGTAAGCTGCAAAACAATGAGCTGCAACGGTTGCAGAGTTCTCCGAAAAGGCTGCAGTGAACAGTGCATCCTCCGCCCCTGTTTGGAATGGATCCAGTCTCCTCAAGCTCAGGGCAACGCTGTTGTTTTCCTCTCCAAGTTTTTTGGCCGTAGCGACCTCATGGCTTTCATTGCCAATGTGCCAGAGAACAGGCGCTCAGGTCTTTTTCGTTCCATCTCTTCGATTTTTATAACCATTTGTGTTAAGTTCAAGTCGATCTCTGTTTGTACTGTTTTACCAAGTTTCAAAATTATGTATGGTTGGTTTGTTTATTGGATGTCTAACATCTAGAGAAGAAATTGATTTTGCATGTGGGTTTCATGTTCTTAGATCAATTTCATCTCGGTGAGCTCAAAAATATCGAAAACTCAGAATTTTGTCTTTTTCGAACCATTGATTGAAATTTTGATGTAATCTTTGGATTTGCATACTTGTAGGGAAACCCCAGAAACAAAATCATCAACAAATGAATTGCATGTGGTTTTCTATTCTTAGTTCAATTTTCATTTCGGTGAGCTGAAAAACTCATAATTTAGAATTTTGTCTTTTTTTGAACCACCGCCTGAAATTTTAATAAAATCTTTGGGTTTGCATACTTCTAGTAAAAACCCAGATTGAAAATGAACTAAAGAACTAATTTTGCATGTGGGGATTATCTTTCTAGTTGAATTTCATTTAGCTAATTAAGCTCACAACCGATGACTTAGAGAATTCTGTCTTTCTTTAAACCATGGTTTTGTAATTTTGATGGAATCTTTGAATTTGTAACAATTACAGAAAAAACCCAGGTGGAATATCAACTAAAGATCTAATTTTGCATGTGGGTTTTGTTTATGAATTTGCAGCTCTGTTCCAGTCCCTTCTGTTTGAGGCATGTGGCCGTACGGTCAACCCGGTCAGCGGTGCGGTTGGTTTGCTCGCCACGGGCAACTGGAACATCTGCCAGACTGCGGTGGAGACTGTTCTCTCCGGCGAACCTATCCAGCCGATGGCGGGTGGGGTGCTTCTCCCGCCGCCGGTGGTGGTGGAGCCAGTAATGTACACCAAGGCGTACATGCATGGGTCTAACGGTGCTGTGGTTGAGCTCGGTGAGACGTCGCGCACAACTACGGTGTCGTATGTGACGTCGGTAGTATCGGAGGAGGAGTATGGGGTGATGATGGTTGGTAGCAAGGAGCCAAAACTTCTCAACCTTTTTGCCTGATTAATGGTGTTAGCTGATGTTAGTGAAAAGGAGCAAAATGACATTACTTTTTTGTTTTTTTGTTCCTTTTTTTCTCTCTTCTGTTTCTAAGGGTCAGGACGGTGTCGTTTTAGTCGTTTTTATATTTGGGGTCTCAGACTAATTAACAATGAGGTTAAGTGGTAAATTAACTCACTTGATGAAATGGCTGATGATGATGATCTTAGTGAGTTTAATTAGTGATCAGAGTCATGTACTGTATTAATTAAGTACTGTTAGCTGTGTGTATCAGTGTATGTGTCTTTAGACCTTTTTGTTGTGTTAATATAAGTAGTACTCTCTTTTTATAAGGAGACTGCTTATATATTGGGTCGGGTCGGTTTCAATAAAACGAGGACTATTAGTAGTGAAATTTTATTGCGTGCTTTGTTCAATTTCTTTTATCATGAGGATGCATGATAAGTTTTAGTAGTATACTTATTTATTTGAACTTAGGGTTATACTAGTACTAGAATTTAATTGCATATTATAATTAGGGTTTTGTGCATGTTATATAATACACCCAATTAATTCGAGTATTAAGCAATTAGAAACATGCGTAAATGTTATGTATGATAGGTTGTCGCATTATGTTACATTCTCATGTGGTTATGATCGCATTATAAATCTTTACACGTCATGCATTTTATATGTAGGTATAACTGATAAATTGTCGTATTATAATATAAATCCTTATATATATATATATATATATATATGTTAATTTGTCATATCATGCATACCTTAGATATAGGTTGTAATTCCATGATGATTATATGATAGAGGAGGATTATTGAATTATTGCATCATTAGTGGAGTAGCTTATCGATCTCTATCACATGAAATAGTTTATGTTACACTATTATGGATCCGTATAGATTTGTTTTATCAGAGGACGATTTGATCTTAGTGTCGCACGTCATTTCTATAACTGACACTGATATAGTTGTCAAATTCAATTTTAGTAAATCTTGGCTAAAAGAGTGTATACATAAACAAATACTCCAAATTCTCAGGATTCATATATAGTTCTGCAAATTGGCAATGGGGGACCTTTAAACCATTTTTACTATTTCAATCCCCAAGTACGACTTTTGCATAAACTATTCTTGCTCTTCCGATGTACAGGACTTTCTTGCCCATGTAGTTTGCATATAGTAAATAATTAATTTAGTTTGTTTAAGTATCTTTGGAAGGGTAAGGAGTAGTATTATAATTCAGTCATGGATTTGTACCCCTAAATACGTAAATTTGTGTACTGTGATTTTTGAGTCTGTCACATTTAATACGTTTTAACTTGACTATCATACGTATCTTGCATCCCTTCTTCTTAGTATGAATTAGTTGCAATTGGTACAGTTTAATTTGAATTTCGTGTGCGCACGCATACTAGAGTGTTTGGGTTTAATTACTAACGTAGCTTCATGAAGCAAAAAGGTCTTATGGTTAAGCTTGTTGGTTTACACCATTAGTGCTAGTAGTAATTAATGTGTTCATTAGTTTAATTGTTTTGTTGAGACAACATTGGTATCCGTACGAATTTGATTACTCCATGTTAGGACATCTTGAAGGGGGTGATATATTGCTCCAAACAACAGTACAGTATAGTCAGGTGTTTACAGTACTCATTTGTCAGGTCAAAATTCTCCCCCTCCCTCTAAAATTAATTTTCACACTCCACAATACATGCATACAGACAGCAGCTAGCACACATTGGCCAACTCAATGAGCAAATGTTTGTCAAATACATGGGGCTGCCCCTGCTGCTAATTTATAGGGTGGCTTTCTTGCTTGTAGGACAAAATTATTAAAATGTGTTTTTATGGTTTGTAAAAGAATCCACTATTTAATTAGAAGTTGAGATTGAAATAGAAAAAAGTTGATCATTAGTAGTTGAGGAATTGTGTGTAGAGTGCAATTGTGATTAAGAATAAAATCCATTAACATATAAGGTTATAGTAGTTGAGATGGAAAGGTTATAGAGTATTAGAGTTGTACTCCGTAGCATCTAAGTGTGGATTTTAGCTAGTAGTGGGATATGTTCATATATATTTTTGGTTTGGCTCAAGCATTTGGTTATGATGAATCTATTAAGCAAAACTTGTTGTAGTGGGTTGTTGAGATGAGTTATGGATTGAAGTCGAAACCACAGTAAACGTACATATTGTACATCATCATAAGTTCTTCTAGCAACAAATGGGCACACATCATACAAAAACAAAGTAGACATAAGTGCCGAAACTTGTAAAGATAGTGTTGACATGATAATAGTTTGTGGATTTTGATTTGACATTAAATTAAATTAAAAAGAAGAAAATGAAAATTTTCTAATTTTAGGATATTCAGTGAACAATTAGTGATCCTTTTCTTGTGGATAATATACTGTAGTAAGTTGGGTTGGTACCATTGTACCAATACTTGTAAAAAGAGATGGACAATTATTAGAATTTGAGATATATAGACACATAAAAAACATTATATCATATCAAAAGTTCATTAAAAAAAAAGGTAACCATGTTCCATTTCCAATTCAATGATTTTTATTCTCAAACTAAAAAAAATTTGGAACAAATTCTAAATGTTAGAGCATTTCTATACAAGTTGCATCTTAACTCTAGACCCATCTCTAATATTTTTGACTTCGTCCCTGGTTTAGTCTTTAGTTTATCTATCCTAAACCTCATATTCCTTCCCAAATAAAAAGAAAAGAAATCACTAAAAGCAATTTCTAATTTAGGTATTAAAGTGCATAACCAAGATATGAATTCATATAAAATTAAGTTCAAATAAGCACGATATAATTTTATTTTAAAGCTAACATAAAATTGAAATTCTAAGAAATGATAATTTTAGAGACCTTGAGATAGTACAGTAAAAGAAGATGATCGAGTGTATATTCATTCAACAGTAAAGAGGTCAATTCCCAGGTGTGTAATCCACGTCATCGGACCCACAAAAGCTTCCTCAGTCCATTGCCATTGGGAGTGGGATTCCACGTCATCCATAAAAATGAATAAACTTCATTAAAAATAATAAAATAATACTAGGAGAAATAAGAAAAGGGTTCTTCTATACTTCTATTCAAGCTCTTTGTTTATGTAGATTTGAATAAATAAAATAATATAATTAGGGGAAAATCGGGAAAGTAATGATAAAAGGTAGAAGTGGTGAACTGGTGATGGGATTCGCTATAAGGTTGCGTATCGCCGCATCTCTGATTGGTCCAAACGTCATATCTCTCTATATTCTTATCACTACTTTAACTTTCCTAATACTACATCATCAATTAATTTAATCATAGAGCACCTTAATCATATTGCATTTGGCTCTATACTCTCTGTACTCTCTAAAGATCAATACCAAATGTAGGGATAGTGAAGGAGAGGTGTCGGGTTCGATCTTCGATGGTGACGGAGTTATAAGGTTGATTTACGTGCAGAGAAATAAGTTGGGTTATAAAGTTTGTATAGTATTAGGAGCCATTTGCTATGTTTGATGACCTTAAGGTAGATTAATTACATAGAAGATTAATTACGGAAGAAATTAACAAATTTTGGTGTTCTGTATGAAGTAGGTAAGATTAGTAAAAATGAAAATATGTTTTAATTAACCTTTTGTATAATTTAGTTCACATACATAAAAATGAAAATATTTTCTAATCTGGTTTAAGAGATTCATATCTACCCAACATTGGGAAGATTAAAACCTGGTCTTAATACCGGATCATCAATACTTAATGTTGATGACCTGTAATATATAACTAGTAGTGAACATAAGATTACTACATATTAATTGGTCTAATTTTCCACAAAATGTCATATTAAGGGTTAGAGAACAACTCGTTAGTGTATGAGTATTTGTAATATTGCCGCTAAAAGAAAAAAACAAAAAACTACCAAATGGTACTCCCTCCCTCCACATATATTTACGTGCTTACCCGATTTCTCACACGCTTTCACATTATCACCATGCACCGTCTTTTTCTGCTCCTATGTGTGCCAACATGCTCCTAGATGCTGCTACACACACCAATTCGCGCTCTGTGTGACGCGTTGAGCCTTCTCACAATGTAGTTCTCCATCGCTCACGTCTAGGTCCGATGTTCCAATTGCCTTGGGATCAGTTCATGGCTGAACCGGTCCATGTCTACTTGACTCTCACTCTCAAGTTTCTTTGCAAAGTTTTACTGCCAAAGTACTCCATCTACAAGGTTAGCTGCATTATGTATCCGACTGCTTTCCATGGGCGGATGCCTAACTAATTTACGTGGCCCACCCTTCAATTGACTCGACCTCTCCTAGTAATACTCTTCAATAGGCGGACCCATGAATCGAATTTAGGGGCCGAAATTAGTCAAATCACAATGTATCTAAGCTCAACACATTAATGTTCCGTTTAGTCAGTTTATTCCACGTCAAGAAACTCTCGCTCGAAATGACACAAATATCATCGATATGAGACTGATTAAGGGGCCTAATTTTGATGGTTCCGAATTTGGGGCAGGATGATGATGATGATGGTGATATGGAAGAGTTTGATGAAGACAGATTTCTCAGAGAAGATGATGACAAAAGTGAGCGAGTTGGTGATATTATTAATTTGTATGTCTGGAAGAAGAAGAAGGGCTTGCGTCTTCACGAGCTTGCTTGCCTGGCTTTCTCTCGAGCGCTTGATTTGATGCCTTCTTTGTTGGGGTAAATATAGCTGATTTTATTTGTACTGTATGTTAGTTTGTCTGTGTATTTATTTCAGTGTTATATACTTTGAGGCAGCAGGGAAATAGAAATTCGGCGGGGCTTTTATGTGCCTGGTGTTAGAACTTTACAGTATTTTTATCATGTTCTCCTCTGGAAGAGCACTTTCTAAATTCACCACAAAGAGATCGCACTGTTCATATATGGAAAAATGAATGTGGATGTCAGATAAAGAGGAACCTTAATAGTTTGGAGTTAGGAAATGTAATAGACATCACCACCAATTGTTAAAAAGCATCAAGTTTATTGTGTAATGTTGATATTTAGCAGTATATGATTTAGTGGTCTACAACATTGTTGTCGGCTAAACAACCTTCGTAGCAGCAGTGGGTATAAGTTCTTGTTTTGTTGATGCAAACTTTATCCTTTTTAGGGAGCAAAGCAGCTTTTACATGTTGTACGAGCTTCGTATCTATTTCTTATAGTTGAGCCGGAAGTTTTCACTACCATGTGGGATTGGTCTTGTTTCCTGGACGTTGTACATCAGTTGAAGGATCTGCCTATCATAAACACTGTGACGAGAGAGATTATATTTGACATCAGATGGTGCGCTGTGCGGATATTGTCAATTGTTCTGAAGTTAAGTTTTAAAGTGTCTGCTGACCTTGATCTTGACCCTGAAGATGCTCTTCAAAGCTTCTTGCGGTGAGCTTAATTTTACCTTTGAAGGTGTTCTAATGTATCTATATGCGGATGTTGTATTAAATATTAATAGCTTCATGTAAGCAATTGAAAAAGCAGACAATTTCATTTTGTGCTGCATCAAACATGTGAAACATGAGATTATGAGATGTCAAATGGTGACTCTGGAGCATGCATACTAGCATGATTACTTAAAGTATGTGCAGTAGGTAGTGCCCTTTCCCATTTTATTAGTACTTAACAAAAGCAGTATATCTTGTTCCCAACCATGTCTCTGCAAGTAGTTGCTGAAACCTAAGACACAAGGAGAATATGAGTTGGGAAAAGAAAGGAAAGAAATGTTCTAGACAGAGATGATGGGTGGTGGTCCAATCTCCAACGGAAAATAAATTCTTTTAGATCTATATCTAATACTCTCTCTATTTCTGGAATTTGCTTGTTTAAAATCAGGTGCTCTGTCTTTCAATGATATTCCAGTTCTTATTCTTATTGATTTATTTCCTTTTCCCCAGATGGAAAGAATTCTCTATGGATGTATCTTTGGAGAAGGGGGGCTGGTATCTTGAAACTTATGAAGACACAGGATCGGTGGTTGATGGTGGAGCTATTCTTGAGGAAGGTCCTTGTAGAAAGCGTCGCAGGCTTAATTCTCTGCCAATGTCGAATATAGAAAAGGTACAGATCAGGCTCTTGGACCAGCTACAGCTGATCAAACTAAGGAAAACACATGTCAAAATGATACTGAAAGAGATGACACGGACAGAAAAGACACCTCAACTGAAGCTGATATTGAGGAAAAACATGCTTCTGAAAATATTTCTATGAGAAATTCTGCTTTGACTCATGTAAATGATATCACAAAGCAACCGAAACTTTCGGATATTTTGAAACAGCCTGAAGAATCCATGGAGGTTGATGGCTGTAATAATCAAGATATGACTATGTCATCCGACAGTTTAGTTTCTGTGAACAGATCATTCATGAATGAGGATTTACCTCGAGTCAAAGAGTTAGCTTTAAGTGATGATGAGTTGGCCAAAAATGTGGATGGTTTTGATCTTTCCACAAACAAGAGAAATGATGCTGCTGCTCTGTGGAGAACCTATGAATCTAGCACAACAAGGTTATCTCAACAGTTGGCAGAAAAGCTGCGTCTAATTCTTGAGCCCACTTCTGCAAGCAAGCTCCAAGGGGATTACAAGACTGGTAAAAGGATTAATATGAAAAAGGTATGCCGTTTGATCTTAATGTCAGCTATGGGCGCATTTTCTACTACTAATGTTTATCTTGAACTTTGAGATGTTCACATTTTTGTTTATGCAAAATGTAAATCTGCTTGTAATGTTGAAAAGTTTTGAATCATATAATACGCCATTTTACATTGAAGTATTTTTCATTACATGTCCCAAGTATTGTGAAACATTTTTTACAAGAGTGCCAGGGTACTCTAATTGCTGTTTATGGTACATGCCAATCTTTTTCTGAAAAAAAATCTGCTTTCTCTTATTCAGGTTATTCCTTATGTTGCCAGTCAATTTCGTAAGGACAGAATCTGGATGAGAAGAACCAGGCAAACTTAACGTGATTACCGAGTAATCATTGCTGTTCATGATTCCCGTAGCATGTCAGAAGGTATTTGTGGTAATTTTGCCATTGAAGCATTGGTGACTGTATGTCGAGCAATGTCACATCTTGAAGTAGGGAACTTTGCTGTCGTGAGTTTTGGGAAGCAGGGAAACATTAGATTACTTCATGACTTTGATCAGCATATCACTCCCGAGGCTGGAATACAGGTTCGATTATAGTTATCTATTTTAGTAGTAGTAATGTGTTCGTTTTTGTCCGAATCTTGGTATCCTTGGCGTGCTGCTTTACTTTTATAAGGACAAAGGTTATTGCTCATGGGCGATGATATAATTTAATATAATTATGTAGTTACATACATCCTGATAAAGCATTTGGGATGTTTGTTGTTGAAATTGGAAACTATTGCAGTGTATCTGAAACATGCAAACTAAATGGAGGGCTCAGATGTAATTGGAAAATTTTGCATGTGATTTGTGAATCACATCAAACCTTTGATGTGATTCAGTTGTGCACGGGCAACTGTGTGGAAGTGTATCATGAATTTGGCGGGATATGTATCAAGTTTGTTACAAAGACGGTTCCGGAAGAAGCTAGATTGTTATATCACAAGTTGGCATTCTGCTGCTTATATATAAGTCTTGTAACTAGTCCAGATACAGGTTAGATTCATTAATTTCATTTCTTCTTCTTCACAGAGCAGTTAGGGAAATTACAGAGAGATTGTTGATAACTCCATTAGAGAAGCTCTGCTATCTTGTAATCTGTACTTTTGCTGCTTGGTTAGTGAAGATCATTTCTCTCCCGTGGACGTAGGCTCTCCTTTGAGCTGAACCACGTATATCGTGTGCATTGTTACTTCTTATTCTCTGTTAATCGAGTAGCTAGGGTTCTTCGTAGATCGGATTGAGAGATTTCTGTGGTGAACGTTGTCGGATTGAAATGATTGCGTAACAATTGGCGCCGTCTGTGGGAAGCTTTTTGTCAATTCGATTGAGGAAATTGCTGTATCGATTGGAGGTTTTGAAGGATGGGAAACTCACGATTTGAGGTTGAGAAATTGACATCGAAAACGAATTTTGCGCTGTGGAAAATCAAGGTAAGGGCGTTGTTGACGAAGGAGGAGACGGTTGAGGCACTGGATGGTGACGAAGGTTTTGCAAAAACCGTTACTGCAGACGAGAAAGAGAAAATCCAGAGAAAGGCGCACAACACACTGGTGCTGACAATCTCCGATGACATTCTTCAACAGGTGACCGAGGAGACCACGACAAAGAAGCTTTGGGATAAATTAGAAGAGATGTTTAATGAGAAAACAACTGAGAGCAAACTCTACTTGAAACAGAAAATGAGCGCATTCCGAATCGTCATTGATAAGCCTGTGATGGAGCAGGTGAGAGCGTTTAAGAAGCTGTGTTCTGACATGAAGGAGGCTGGTATCAAGTTGGCAGAGGATGACAAAGCTCTGATGCTGTTGAATGCATTAGCAAAGGATTATGAGAACTTTGTTGATGCACTGGTCATCACCAAAGGTGATGAGATGACTTTGGCAGATGTGGAGAAATCTCTACGCACAAAGGAGCTCAAGAAAGGAGCAGGACTAGTACAAGAATCTCCGGCTGAAGGACTCAACATCAGACAGCAGAAGAAATATCAAAACAAAGGGAAGCAAAAGGTGTTCAACAACCAAGAACACTATAAGAGGACAAGTCCACCAGAAGGCCAGGAAAGAGAAGAAAGAAGGAAATGCTTCCATTGCAAACAAATAGGCCACCTGAAGAAAAACTGTTACATCTACAGGAATCTCAAGAAGAACCAGGGCCAAAGACAAGCAAATCAAACCACAGCTGAACCAATAGAAGGCACAAGCTACCAAGAAGCTGAGGTACTTTCTGTATCTGATACCTCTATAAGTGATGATTGGGTGATGGACAGTGGATGTTCATTTCATATGTCTCCTGTTAGAAACTGGTTCTTTAAATTTGAATATAAGAATCTTGGCTCTGTGTTACTTGGTAATGATGAAACCTGTAAGGTGAAAGGTATTGGCTCTATTAGAATTAGAATGCATGATGGAGTAGTGAGAGAGTTGTCTGAAGTTAGATATGTTCCAAACTTGCGGAGGAATTTAATCTCTTTAGGTATGATGGATACTAAAGGGTATACTCTGAAATCTGTTGGAGGTGTTATGGAAATTAGTAAAGATTCTACAGTGGTGATGAGAGGCTTGAAGAGAACTGAATTGTATTTCTTACAAGGACACACAGTAGTAGGGGAAAACTCAGCTGTACACACTGCAGATAATACTAAACTATGGCACAACAGGATGGGACATATAGGAGAAAGAGGTCTTTATGAGTTGTCTAGAAAGGGGTTGCTGAATGGTGACAAGACTGTCAAGTTGGAGGTATGTGAAGGATGCACCATGGGAAAATCTACAAGACAAAGTTTTGGTGTTGGCAAGCATATCTCAACCGAGAAATTAGAGTACATACATGCAGACCTGTGGGGACCTGCTAGAGTTCAAACCAGAAATGGAGGTCACTATTTCTTGTCTATAATAGATGATTACTCCAGAAAACTCTGGGTATACATATTGAAAACAAAAGATGAGACATACCTGAAGTTTTTCATTGGGTAACTCTGGTGGAAACTCAGACAGGACTTAAGGTTAAGCATCTGAGAACAGACAATGGGTTAGAGTTCTTGTCACATGAGTTCAACTTGTTCTGCAGCTCTAAAGGGGTTAAAAGGCACAAGACAGTACCAGGCACTCCTCAGCAGAATGGTGTGATTGAAAGGATGAATAGGACCATATTAGAAAGGGTAAGATGCATGCTACTATCTTCTGGTTTGAATAGGAGCTTCTGGGGAGAGGCTGTAGCTACTGCAGTCTATCTTATTAATTTGAGTCCATCATCAGCAATTGATTTTCAGTCACCCGAGGAGAAATGGAGTGGTCATACTCCATCCTACAGTCACTTAAGGACCTTTGGTTGTCTCTCATATGCACACATTAAACAAGATAAGCTAGCAGCAAGAGCTTTAAGATGTGTATTTCTTGGATACCCAGATGGAGTAAAAGGGTACAAGTTGTGGTGCTATGAGAAAAATGTCCAAAAGTGCATAATAAGTAGAGATGTTACTTTCAGAGAAAATGTGATGCCACTGAAAGGAGATAAAGAACTACCTGAAAATGAAAGTGATGACATTTAGTTGGAGGTGGAGCTATCAGACTCAAACACCAACTCTACAAGGCCGCAGGTGGAGCCGCCAGACAGGAATGAAGAGGTGGAAAATATACTTGCAGACATTGATGAGAACCATGATGAACACGAGTCTGAGGATGATCAACCACCAAGAACTTCTCCACAAAGAGCTCCAAGGAGAAGAAGGGTAGGTGGAATTGATGTCTCTGATCCAGAACAAACGAGAGACTATCAACTTACACGAGATAGAGAACCAAGAACTAGAGTGTCTACTGCTCAACCAGATATGATCTATTTTGCTCTTACTGTAGCTGAAGAAATAAATTGTTATGAGCCTGAAACCTTTCAAAATGCTGTAACATGCATAGAGAAAGAAAAATGGATCATGGCAATTAAACAAGAACTACGGTCATTGGAGAACAATTGCACTTGGATAATAGTGGACAAGCCTACTGATCACAAGCTGGTAGGATGCAAATGGATTGTCAAGAAAAAGGCAAGCTCGGATGCAAAAGAAGGTGTAAGATTTAAAGCAAGACTAGTTGCAAAAGGATTTACGCAGAAGGAAGGAGTAGATTATAATGAAATCTTCTCTCCAGTAGTGAAACATTGCACTATAAGAATTCTACTTGGACTAGTATCTCAGCTTGGTCTGCTACTGCACCAAATGGATGTTACTATTGCCTTTTTGCACGGTCAGCTAGAAGAGGAAATCTATATGAAGGTTCCTGAAGGCCTCACAGTGACAAAGCCAGAGTCCAAAGCCTGCTTACTGAAGAAGTCGCTCTATGGCTTAAAACAAAGCCCAAGACAATGGTATAGAAGATTTGACATGTTCATGGTAAAGTCTGGATTCAGAAGGTGTAATTATGACACCTGTGTCTACTTTAAAGGAAGGAATCTAGATGAGATGATCTTCTTGCTCATATATGTTGATGATATGCTGATCTCTAGCAAGCATATGACAGGCATCAAAGAAGTTAAGAGACTTCTAAGTACTGAATTTGATATGAAGGACCTGGGAACTGCTAAGAGAATACTTGGCATGGATATTGGTATGGAAAGCTCTGGTGTAGTCACTCTGTCACAAAAGTCATACCTACTAAAGGTTCTTGAAAGATACAACATGCACTTAGCTGATGTAGTATACACTCCTATTGGCTCACACTTCAAGTTGTCTAGTGATCAAGGAGCTTACACAGATGAGGAAATTGATTATATGTCAAGAGTACCCTATGCTAGTGTTGTTGGCAGCATTATGTACTCCATGGTCTGTTGTAGACCAGACTTGACTCAAGCAATGAGTGTTGTTAGCAGATTTATGGATAATCCAGGAGAGATCCATTGGGATGCTGTCAAGTGGCTACTGAGATACATAAAAGGAGCTGTAGATCTTTCTTTAGTCTATCAGCAACAAGATGCTGAATCTTCTGCTCTTACAGGATATGTGGACTCAGATTTTGGCACAAACCTGGATACAAGGAAGTCACTTACTGGATATGTTTTCACACTCTATGGAACTGCTATAAGTTGGAGGTCCACGCACCAGTCTGTTGTAGCTATTTCTACAACTGAAGCTGAGTTCTTGGCGCTGACAGAAGCAGTCAAAGAGGCCATATGGTTGAAGGGAATCATCTCTGAGTTTGGTGTCTCACAAGACTGTGTCACGATTTATTGTGATAGTCAGAGTGCAATACACATTGCAAAGCACCAAGCCTATCATGATAAGTCAAAACACATTGACATAAAGCATCATTTCATTAGAGATGTGGTGGATCAAGGGAAGGTAAAGATTGTCAAGATCAGAAGTGAAGAGAATCCAGCAGATGCGTTCACAAAGACATTACCAATCAAGAAGTTTGAGCTTTGTCTCAGACTGATAAACTTGAAGAGAAGGTATGAGAGTTCTTAGTGCCGCAAGACACTGAGACATGGGGATGTGTTCTAACCTCAGGAGCATGACAAGGGAACTGTTCTAACTTTAGGAACAGGTGGAGAGGTGAATGAAATTCATGATAAGGTGGAGAATTGTGGAAGTGTATCATGAATTTGGCGGGATATGTATCAAGTTTGTTACAAAGACGGTTCCGGAAGAAGCTAGATTGTTATATCACAAGTTGGCATTCTGCTGCTTATATATAAGTCTTGTAACTAGTCCAGATACAGGTTTGATTCATTAATTTCATTTCTTCTTCTTCACATAGCAGTTAGGGAAATTACAGAGAGATTGTTGATAACTCCATTAGAGAAGCTCTGCTATCTTGTAATCTGTACTTTTGCTGCTTGGTTAGTGAAGATCATTTCTCTCCCGTGGACGTAGGCTCTCCTTTGAGCTGAACCACGTATATCGTGTGCATTGTTACTTCTTATTCTCTGTTAATCGAGTAGCTAGGGTTCTTCGTAGATCGGATTGGGAGATTTCTGTGGTGAACGTTGTCGGATTGAAACGATTGCGTAACAAACTGCCATTATCTTGTATCGTAATACATGAATGCTGCCGTTCTTTTGCTTTTCATCCTAACATGTATTAAAATGCTTTGGCTCTTATGTCTGTAGATGATCTCAAGTTTGACCTTTAAGCAAGAGACTACAATCATGGAAGAGCCCATGCTTGAGTTACTGAAATATCTGGATAACATGCTGGACCATTCAGTCGCCAGTGCACGACTACCATCTGGCGACAACCCTCTCCAGCAGCTTGTACTTATCATAGCTGATGATCGTTTCAGTGAGAAGGTTCCATTTTCCTGTCAACATAAAATTTCTTTGCTCTTCGCCTCTTCCTGTATTGATCCTGGAGTTTTTGCCAGTTTTGTTGTTTATAATGCTTCATGATATTTTTACAGGAAAAATTGAAACGAAGAGTCAGAGATCTCTTGAATAAAAACTGCATGGTTGCGTTCGTGCTCCTTGATAGCGCAAACGAGTCCAGGTAACTTGCGCTTTTATCCTTTGTAAGCCTAAGCTCTAGCTTGCATGAACCTTGAACGCCCATTTTTTGGTATGATACTCATCCGATCGTGCTGTTCAGGAAGCGACTCTTCAAGGTACAGAGGTCAAGTTTTCCAAGTACCTTGACTCATTCCCATTCCCTAACTATGCAATTTTGAGGAATATTGAGGCACTTCCTGCAACACTTGGGGATCTTCTAAGACAAGTAAGTTTCGTTAACATTCAGTAGTCTAGTCTGACAGTTGTTTTAAAGAATTTTTGGTAATGCTTAAAATATCCTTACCGAGATCTTGCTGAACTTGTAAACTGCTTTTCTTAAAATAAGTGAAAGTTAGGAGCCAGAACAAATCTTGGGCAACTTGTATTCTAAATTTTGCACCATTTCCCATCCACCTAGTCTCACTCATTGTTCCTAAATCTGGGCTGTGTCGAGTCGGGTCAAGTCATCATAAGTTGAATCATTGGGAAACAGTATTACTGTATTAGTATAGGTATTGACTGACTGTTGTTTCTTTACTTGTTGCTGCATCCAGTGGTTCGAGCTTATGCTGAACGGGAAGTAGTGATGCTGTACGTTCGTTCTCATTGAAGATATGTTGTTGCTCTTAACCAAAATTGATCTGTCCTGGAGTTGTAACCGGATGATATGGTCAACAATTTTGTAGTTATATTATATACAAACTCTCTCCAAAAAGAGAACTTACAATCACATATGTAAATGTGTAGCATGAGAGACAAGTAACATTAACATTGTACAGAATATTGTTTTTGTTTTGTTTGTATGAAATTGGCCCATCATTTATATTAATATTAAGTTCTTGTATCAAGGGTTCGCATATGCATTTTCGGTCCCCAAATTTTAATTTATTACTGCTATTTTGCTTTTACAAAATTTAATATTACACCAATTAAAACTATAAAATGACCCTAATTTTCCAAATTATCTCAAATTTTCCTACAAAAGTTTATAAAATTTTACTTTTTATCCAATTCATAAAGATAAAATTTTTAAAAATAAAAAAAATTAATAAAACGCTCTAGATCGGAACTTGAGCTCTTATCTAAAGCTTTTTCTGCTTGATCCATCATGGAAAGCCTCAGGATGCAGCTAAAAAAACTTCAATATGGAGCTTCTTTTGCCATGGAAGCTCCATGGCGGCCATGGCGGAGCACGGAGCAGAACCGACCATGATGGAGCGGTTCGCAAAAACTGCTCTGCCATGGCTGCTCCAGATCGTAGCTCAAAGAGGTTTGAGCTACGACCTCGAGCAGAAAGTCTTGCTCTTTTTTAAATTTGTTTTTTTTTAATAGGGACTGTTTGAGATATTAGAAAAATTGAAGTTCTTAATTTAGTAATATATACTATCTGAAATCGTGCAGGGTTCCATTCCTTGAAAGCCAGTGAATACGATAGCCAGTAGAACGGTAACGACTGAAGCATTAACAACTCGATTTCCTTTCCCACGAGTATAGCAGGATGTGCCCAAGTTACGACAACTCCGGATGAAGGGAGAATTTGGGTATGCATAAAAGGGATTTCCCAAGGATCTTAACCCCAATCCTTTTTAGGGCCAAATCCCTTTGTTCTCTATAGTAGGCGCCAAAGAAGAATGAGAATAAGCCCAAAAAAAAGAAAAAAAGAACATTCCGTATACACGATGAAAGGAAGAAAGCCAATTCGAGGTCCTGATTGTATAACTGTACGATCGCCAGTCGGGGACTAGTTCTGTAGTTCAGCATAATCATGATCTAGTAGGACTAAAAAAATGGATTACCTTGAGTTGGGGACCATTTTGGCAATTTTCTCTACTACTTGTATTTATTTCATAAATTTATTTGTCACTCGCTCACTTCAAACCTTTTTCTTTTCTCTGTAAACTTTATTATATCCATACAGTAATACTAAAACCCTAATTGTACGGCAGGGCAGAAGATTGAATCGATCGATGTTGATTCACGGTTGCCGACGGGTTTGTACTTTTCTTTTTCCTTTTCCGTTAAGTTTTACTTAATATTCATTTATTCAGCTCATCAAATCCAATCTGCTGAGATTTCTGAATGTTACTTGGAAATTGGAATCAATTCAATTTAATTTAGGGTTGTACTGTAATTTTGTTTGATACTCATTGTTTACCATCACAGTATTTATTTTTATTGCCCGAGAACTTTTGAATCATGATGAATTTCCATTTTTCCATTTTGTAGATGGACTCTGTTGGGTGAAATTCAAGATTGATATGATATTTAATTTGTTGTTGCTGGACAACTTTCTTCATCATTCACACCCACACATAATATATATATACCTAGCTGAATTCTGCTTCTATGGCCAAACACTGTAGTGATTATATGTATCTTCCTAATGAAATTCTCCTTACTGAAATCTTCCCAAGACTGCCTGCAAAAGATGTCGCCAAATGCAGGTGTTTGTCAAAAGAATGGCGTACCAAGCTCTCAACTTCCGAATTCATTTATATGCACTTGCATTGCCAAATCGATCAACAACAAAACACCCTCCTTTTAGAAACTAGGGGAGAAGTCATTCACTGCACTCTGCCTTTGCGAAGCGCAAACAACAGTTTCCTTTCAAAAACGTTTGAATTGCAATTTACATATGAGGGGTTTAAGATTGCCAACACCTGCAATGGCCTTGTTTTACTACATAACAATCACATCAGTGAAATGTTGTTGGTGAATCCGATTACTCAGCAACAGCTTACCATTCCAAATTCACCACTGAGAAAAAGTAATGCGATAATATCTCCGGCATTGGGTTATGATGGTTCTGCTATGGATTACAAAATTGTCCATCTTACTGCTGGTAATGATCCATTTTTTGTTCATGTGTATTCAGTAAAAATGGGTATTTGGCAAAGATATGATTTTCCGCTTCATGGAGCTATACTCTATCCTAGCCCTGCAGTAGTTGTGCTAAACGGTGTCATCCATTGGTGTGTTCCTGTCTGCATTCCAGGGCGACTTAAGTATGTGATTTCTAGTTTTGAGTTGGCTGGTGAGGTCTTTGGTGAAATGTCTCTTCCTGGCAAGACTATAATTATGGGTGGGCCTTATGTTTTGGGAGAATGTTTGTGTATACTGAACACTGAAAGTCAAGGAGGAACTTGTGTTACTGATTTATGGGTGATGAAGAATTATGGGGAGCACAACTCTTGGGTCAAATTAGCTACTTGGCAATTTGATTTATCAAGATATGAGCCTTTGTATTTAAATGATGGCGATGATGAGATTTTGTTGCGAACTGAAGCGGGGGCTTTTGCTGTGTTTAACCTCAAAGAGCAAAATGCAATAGATGTGGTTGTTGATGGGATTGAGGGTCCTTTTTTCGCTGCACACACATTTGTGAAAAGCCTCGTCTCTCCAATTCCAGCTGACATTGCTGTTTGACAACAATTCCACAGGGAATGCCAAGTCATGAAAAAGTTGTTAATGTCGATCATGGAGAACAAACAAGTCTACTCAGTGAAGCAGACCTTCTTTCTTTCCTGTCCTTTTTGGATACAACTTGGTTCTCACTGAGGTTAGTTTTCTTGATTCAGTTGTGATATGTATTCGTCATTTTCATCAGGGGTTATATTGTAAGTTGCTTCGGCCATATGTCTTTTGTTGAACCATTAATGTGGAATTAACTTGTTTTGATTTGGTTGAAGTGTACTGTACAAGTTTCTTGTTTCCAGGTTCTATAGCTAGTTAAAAACTTAAAATGTGGAGTTGCTCTGTTAAATAGGTGAAGAAATAACACTAAAACATCAGGGAAGAAAGCATCTGTTAGGAAAATAAAGCAATGTCACTTTCTGTTAAGATTTTTTAGATGGGATTGTGAAGGACCTTTTTGCCAAAGTTTGTGACAGAACAGATAAATAACTCTTTGGTTTCTGATTTTCCATAGACCATGAAACTGAATTCCCTTGTATCTTCTCGATCTTAGCAAATCATAATGATTAGTAGTAGCAATTAAGAACAGTTCATCCTTGATTTCCATTGAAAAATAATCCATTTTCAGGCTTACTAGGAGCACTGGTGAGTAGTTAACTTCTAATGTTCCGGGGAAAAACAGAGTCTTGAGTAACTTGTTGTCTTGTTTCAGATAGTTTCCTTTGTTCTTGATCCATATATATATATATAGACAGTAGATTGTTTTGTATATTGCTCGCTCGAAACCTTTTAACTTGTATGCATAAGTTAGATCCAAATAGTAAAAAAAATAAAAACCTCTGCTCTGTGTGACATGAGATCGAATCAATGGTTGTTCATGGCAGTAGGCGGTTTTCTGCTTCATAAACTTTCACTACCTTTTACTTCTTTCTTTTATGTTTTTATCTATACATCTCATGATTTCTTCTTGCTTCTGAAAGTTATTTGAAGCATAAATTGTTAGCGGTTGTTTTGCATTTTCCGATTTTGTAGATGGATTCTGCTTCTTGCAACATCGTTGAAATTGTTGAAAACTTGAAATTGAAGACTGATATTTGTTGTTTATGGATTTTCTCATCATTTTTACACTCAGCATACAACTGCATGCATGAGTTTGCAATGGCCAAACACTATAGTACTAGTAATATACATCTTCCTGAAGAAATTATCTTCAGTGAAATCTTCTCAGTGAAGATTGATTTGCAATTTACATATGAGGGGTTTAAGATTGCGAACACTTGATGTGGCCTTGTTTTGTTACATAACGAACGCCGCAGTGAAATGTTGTTGGTGAATCCGATTACTCCATTCCGAATTTACCATCGGTAAGAAGCAGTTTGGCTGGCACATTCAGAGTACTAGCTACTGAATGTGTGTACTGCTACAACTGTAAGCACCTAACTGCATCTGCGCAGTGGCGGGGCAATCGCTCCTCAAATGTGTTTGGTAAAGGCCATTCCTGAATATCATAAAGTAATTAATCAAATGATTTAGTTCATATGCTCAATAACAAAAGGGAAACAACTAAAACAAGAAAAGTATAAGAACTTTTTTCAGAGGGCAAATGTAGTTCTTTTTCAGTTTAGAGGATTGTCCAATCCTTGGCATTACGGTTCAGTGAACGTGGCACTCTGAATTCACGGGGTAAGACGAATAGCATTGGCATATAGCATTGGCAAAATAAATAAATAAATCAACGGTGACAAAAAACACTTCGATATTATTTTGCCTATCTCCGTAAACATGAAGTTGTGGAAAAAAAAGAAGAAGAAGAAAAGAGGAATGAGAAAAATTTCAATAGTTTACGACAGTAGTATCGATAGCAAAAGATCAAATAATTCTTACAACAATAGATCCACAAATTGGATTTCTAATCCTTAACCCCAATACAACATAACTCAATAATTACGCGACAATTTGATTCATTAGATAAATTCAATTGATTAATTAGGAGATATTTAAAACAAGTAAATGAAATCCATCTTCAATTTGGATTATTTCAGAGTAATTTGAAAAAAAAACAATTGACAACGATTTGATAAACATGAGAGAGTATACAACACTAAGCAAATTTAATTTTGCGATGAAAACAAAATAGTGAAGAAACCTTACCGCAACAAATTTCCAATTCCATCCCTGCTCCATTACTGGTCTAGAATTAACTCTCTCGGCATTTACATCTGAAAATAAATATCTCCACGAGATTACTTTGAGAGCGTGAAAGGAAAAGAGGATAAGTTTGAGGGAGAAACAACTAGATAGTTATAGTGAATAGTTAGTTTTAGGGTCGAGGGTATATATAAAAAGAGAGAGGGGAATGGTTGGGGCGGACCTTCAATATTAGGGTTTTCATTTACATATGCGCAATTACATTATTACCCTTCTAAATTAAACATGATAAAGAATTTACGGTGTGAACATTTAGCAATTACCATACTTAAGAGACTCCACATTTTCTACCAAATCACCATATTTAGACTTTAAGACCCTACACCAAAGAGACGAACCACCACAAAGAAGAAGCCAAATCCGTCTACCAAGTAAAGCAAAATTGAAGTTTTCCAAATTTTTTAAACCAAGACCTCCCTCCTCTTTCGCCTCACAAATCCTCTCCCATTTTATCCAAGCAATTTTTCTTTTATCCTTATCTAAGCCCCCACCCCAAACAAAATTCCTATGAAGACTTTCAAGTTGATTAATTATCCCTTTAGGATCCTTAAAAAACGAAAAGTAATAGATAGGAAGAGCATTCAAAACCGATTTAGCCAACACCAATCTCCCCCTAAGTGACAACAACTTATTCTCCCACCCTCCCAAGCGTTTTTCAAACTTCTCTTTAACTTTAGACCAAGTGGAACGACTCAAAGCCCCTAAAAGGAGCCACTCCCACATCACAATTCAAGAACGACGCTTTACTTCTAAGCTCACTATCATCACACCCAAAACCCATAAGGTGACTCTTTGCAAAGTTAATCTTAAGCCCCGACACTAATTCAAAACACCTCAACACACACTTTAAAGTTTCAAAATTGGAATCACACCATTCACCCATCAACAAAGAATCATCCGCAAATTGCAACAAAGAAATGGGTTCACACTCTTTCCCAACAAGAACCGGCTTAAAACCCCCAAGATCACATACTTTTTTCATCATTCTACTAAGACCTTCGCTACCACTAAGAACAAAAATGGAGAAATAGGGTCTCCTTGTCTTAGCCCCCTCTCCATCTTAAATTCTTTAGTTGGACTACCATTTACCAAAACCGACATAGACACACTAGTGACACATTCCATAAGCCATTTTATCTATTTATCCCCACAACCCAAAATCTTAAGCATATCGAATAGAAACTCCCACCTTACCGAATCATAGGCTTTTCAAAATCAATTTTCAACATAATTTTTTTTCTTTTCTTAGCCTCATCGATAACCTCATTTGCAACAACTACCCCATCCAAAATATTCCTATCCCCTATAAAATCAGATTGGTTACAAGCAATTACCTTATCCAACACATTCCCAAACCGATTAGCCAACACTTTAGACACAATTTTGTACATACTACTCACAAGAGAATTGGGACGATAATCACCTAAAGCAATATGATTAATACGCTTAGGCACAAGAGTCAAAAAAGTAGTATTCATACCTTTGCACAATTTGGCATTGGAGTGAAAATCCGTAAATACCCGGACCACATCATTCTTGATCACATCCCAACATGCCTAATAGAAAGTGCCACCAAAGCCATCCGGACCCGGACTCTTATCCACTCCACAACTCCACACTGCCTCCCGAATTTCAGTTTCCTCAAAAGGCCGCTCCAACCCCACCATATCATCCTCAGTAATACACCTCCCCTCAAGATCACCCGTCCTAACATAGGGACCCCCCCTTTGCCTCAAAATGCTTCGCAAAAAGCCAAAAACATCCCCCCCCCCCCCCACCTATTTCACATCATCCACCCAAACTCCATCAACATGTAACATCCTCCCCCTCCGATTAATAACCCCATGAAAGAACTTTGAATTCGCATCACCTTCTTGAAGCCATTTAACTTTTGCTTGCTGTAAACGAAATATTTCCTTCCTCACACCTTCAAGCTCGTCAAAAAGGGCCCTTCTTTAACACCAATTTGCTTAAGCTTTTCCTCCCAAACAAGTAAATCCATCCCATTATCACTCCCCACATTCTGCTGGGAACTATTTATAAACTGATTACGCCCATACAGCACTCCGCCAATGCTGCTCCCTGCCCCGGACCCTACTGCCATGTCGGCCCGACCAATCAGCCCCACTCCAGAACCTGTTCCGCTGCCACTTCTGTTAGTAAAAGTGAGAAAATTTGCCTCTAAGGCTAAGCAGCGGAAATTTAAAATTTAATCTCACTAAAACTGATATGACTGTACTGTTTATTGAACTGGAAGAAATCACTTACGTGTCCTCCAGTAGATAAGCAAATTGACCGGGTAGCTGTTCCTCAATCTCCAAACAGAGCCTTGCAATCTCCTCGTCCGGTTGGTTGATTTCTTCTTCGTCAGAGATGAAATCTTCTTCAATGGAATCTCCAAGATTGTTCATCAACAGGTTCCTTGTATCCTTAGACCTCGGTATCCACGGGCAGTGTATCCACCAAGAACGCTAGGATGTTCTTCTGTGTTTTGAGCTTCTAAGAGAAAATTATTTCTTTCTGACTGTCAGAGAGAATTTTCTACGTTGGAATGGAATAGAAGACTTCTTTCTTTTCTTTCTGATTTAGTCAGTAAGTTGGTTCAGAAAATCACGTAAGATTTTATCCAAGTAAATCTTACTGATTAGAAGACTCCAAAAGTCATCAACTAACCAACTAAGAGATAATAATTAATTATCTCAGTCAAGATAAAAGAAAAAAACAAAAGAAGAAATAAGGAGAGAGAGAGAGAAGCACGTGGGGCAGCTGGAAGCTGCCCCAATTCGTTTCACCTGGCGCGTGCAGTGCACGCGCCAGGGCTCACTCGCCTGGCGCGTGCACTGCACGCGCCAGGCCTGGTGATTAGCTGGGCCAACCACTATGCTCTCTTCTCCTTATTGGGCTTTGCTCAAATCCCGCCCAAGTGCACAGTCTTCAATTAATTAATTAAATCCAATTCAATTCAATTAATTATATATTCTAAAATATATTCCACACATAATAAATTAATATTAATCCAATTAATAATACTCTATTATATTTATGTATAATAATTTAATATTAATCTAATTAATATTTAATCCAATATACATAGCTCATTTGTAGAAACACCACCTTGAAGTGTGACCCATAGGGCCTTGCATATTAAGCAACAATCTAATTAAGGTCATAATAAATTCCTAGACAATTTATCAGACAATATTAATATGCAAGGAACGTTTGTGAGGAAAACAAACCACCTGTAGCGTAGGGTACTTTGATGATACGGTCCCTTCATTCACGAATACTCGAATGAGTCTAGAATATGGTTATGTGTCTATTCTAATAACTCCATTCATTGTCTCTCAATCTTATTAGTCGATCTATGAATTATGTCCAAACACCATTTTGACATATTCACATACGGTGGCCACCGGTTTTATGATCGCACTAAATATGAGAAGTGAGTATTCTCTCCTTGTATCTATTACGGAGGAATGAATCCTATCTTGGCCCAATCACTCACACCATATGCTTCCTAATGTACCCAACGCATGCCGTATCTACCCTACTTTAAGAGTGCAAGCGTTGCGCATGGTCAAAGTACATTATTCCACATATGATGTAGTATTGGCCTCAAGTCTAAGGACTACTAACATCACCCTACACACCGAAACTACCATAGACACTTAAATAGCTTTACCAAATGGTTTCTCGGTTGGGCATGCCAACACTCTCCAAAGTGTCCATATGTTCATCATGAATAACCAAGTTCATTCGTAGCAGTGAGACCTACTACATCCTCGAAGGATCTAATGCAACATATGCTAGCTTCAATCGCATCATTGATATCCCGTATCTCAATGACCTTCAGCTAGTGGCTTATTTTAGGACTTAATTATTGACACACAAGCTCCCACTAACTTGGTGATTACCTTAAGTCCTTGGGAACATTTTATCGAATAATTCAAACAACCAAATAATGTATTCATAAAATGTAATGCCAATTGTATTTAATAATGTATAGATAAATGAACATAAATAAATAACAATAACTGAATGTAATCAAGTACATATTGTCCCTATCGTAGGTTGTCTCTAGGACATATATACTTTCAATCTCCCACTTGGCCTTGAGCCAATCACCTACGTGTCTAACACCTATGTTGTTGAAATGTCTAACATGTTTGTCAATGTTCAACACCTTGGTGAAAGGATCTGCCACATTTTCCTCAGTGGAAACTCGTTCTATAGATACTTCCCCTCTAGCTATCATCTCTCTAATTAGATGATACTTCCTAGGTACATGCTTATTCTTGTTAGTGGATCTTGGTTCCTTTGCTTGTGCAACAACGCCTTCGTTGTCGCAGTAGACCGTTATAGGACTACTATTAGGAACTACCCCTAGTTCCTTTAGGAATTCTGAAATCCAGACAGCCTCCTTTGAGGCTTCTGCAGCAGCAATGTACTCGGATTCGGTCGTAGAATCAACCAAGGTGGATTGCTTTGAACTCTTCCAAGTGACGGCTCCACCATTGAGTGTAAACACATACCCAGTTTGTGATTTGTAGTCGTCTGGGTCCGATTGAAAACCGGCATCAACATAACCACTCATTCGCAACTCTTGTTGTCCACCATATACCAGAAAGGAATCTTTAGTTCTTCTAAGATACTTAAGAATTGCTTTCACAGCTGTCCAGTGTTTCATACCTGGATTCTGTTGGTGTCGACAAGTACAGCTAAGCGCATATGCCAAATCTGGCCTTGTACAATTCATGGCATACATGATAGATCCAATAGCTGACGCATATGGGATTCTTTCATGTGTTCGATTTCCTCATTGTAGAAGGACTATCCTTCGAAGTGAGAGCAACGCCATGTCTAGCTGGTAAGAAACCTTTATTGGATCCATCCATATTAAAGCGTTTCACTATTTTGTCGACATATGTGGACTTGTGAAAACCTAACAATCCTTCGGGATCTATCCCTATGGATTTTGATTCCAAGCATGTAACAGGCTTCACCTAAGTCTTTCATGAGAAAGTCTTAGCAAAACCACTCCTTTTTGGATCGTACCCTTGGACATTGTTTCTCAGATCATATGTCATCAACATATATAACCATGAAACACAATTCCAGCATCGCTGCGTTAACATAACGCATGGATCTTCCGCACATCTGATGTGGTCAAAACGATTTTGACTGCCTCATCAAAGCGAATATTTAAACCTTGAGGTTGCTTTAGTCCATTAAATGGGATTCTCTTTAGCTTGCCAACTAATTTGGGATTTGCCTTAGATGTAACGCCTTCAGGTTGTATCATCTCCACTTTCCTCGAGATTTCCGTTAAGGAAAGCAGTTTTCACATCAATTTGCCCAAATTCATAATCTAGTATGCTGCTTATAGCAAGTAAAATTCGAATAGATTAAGCTTGGCTACTGGTGAAAAAGGTTTCGTCATATCGATAATATCGTTGACTATAAACCTTTCGACACCAGCCTTAGCTTTGTATCGTTTGTATGTTGCCACTCAGCATCTGTTTTCCTCTGAAAAACCCATTTCGCAAACCGATAGGGTCGTAACCCTTTATGGTTTTGTTGCATCAACCAAGTCCAATACTTGATTCTCAATCACATTGAGTATATTCGGATTTCAGGGCGGAGGGAAAATGATCGGTAGAAATGTACAACATCGTGCTTTGTGTAAGGCTGTAGGTCATCTTTGTGAGATAAGTCAAGTTCAAACTGTCATCCTCCATGGAGAAACTTATATTGCTTGGAAAGCTCTCACTTCTAACCCTTTAGACCGACGGAGTGCGGGTTTGTTTGGTTGTGCCGGGCCCTGTATATTCTGATTGTGAGATGGTTCAAACTTGTTCAATCTGTTGAACAGTTGAAGGCAGGTAAGATGCAACAGTTGCACTGGTTTCAGGTTGTGCAACGGTTGCAACTGTTTGATCCTGGGGAGTTGTTCTGACATGACCTGTTGAAACCGTTCCCGTCGGTTCAGTTCAGGTCGGCTCGGCGGGGCATTTTGGGCAATTAGTCAATTTCTAAAATGCTCCCACTGGCTGGCAGATATCTTCCCAGAGATGTGCTCTAGCCATTAAGTCCTCCTTGAGCTACCCACTGAATCATTTAATAACTTATTTGACATATTCATTAACCTCAATTTTCTTTTTTGTTCTGGATTTCCTCGAGT